>JAIUND010001313.1:0-37992 GCA_034699125.1 Gisinianus flammeolus | reverse complement strand
AAGTATCGTTATTTTGTATAAATATTTTAATAATAATCTTTGAAGTATATCCTTCAAAATAAAATAAAACAATATTATTATGAAGGAAAGCTGAGGAGTTTGCAAGTTGTCCACCCTTTTATTTAGTATATATCTGTAGATATACATATTTCGTATTCATATTCGTATGTACATGTACACAAGAGTTGGATTTGAATTTGAATGTCTTATCTTCACTGCTGCTCTGCATGTCTTGGCGAAAACTGTTTATCATTTCTATAATTGACAGAAAACAAGTCTTCACACATGTAAAAACAAAAACTTTGATGAGCAAAGTCAAATTATTTTTAATTACCCTGATTATACGATACTTACAGTTTACACTTTGATTTATCTTGTCCTCGGTCCGTCGGAAGTCACCATAGAATTTCCAATGAATCATCTGAAAGCGCAAGCGGAGGAGTTGTCCTTTCAACGTTTATTTGTTATTGCGGGTTGTGATAATGGCCCTGTAAACCATATATAAATATATGTAATATAATAATAGTATATTATTATCTTACGGTCATGGCTGGAGCTAATGTATATGTTCATGTTATATGTATGATATAATGATAAGATGAAGATGAGTATGAAAATTGAATGTTATGATACTTCATGTCCTGCTCAATCCATCACATTATATCTGTACATACAAAAAAACAACATATCATATTTTCTCGGCTTTTTCTAAAGAGAAAAAAAACGGAGAAATAAGATGCACGAGGAAATTCGTGTACACAGTGTCTATTTTCTATTAACTATAGTGACCTGTCAATTTAATGTGGTTGTTTGTGGTTTGTGGTTTATGGCCAGTGTCATTTTGGGTAGTTAATGTGTCACGTCAGAAGCCATCATCATGGTTTCCTCGCTATCTTTCTTTCTTCCTTCCTTCCTCATCATATGATCATGTCCGCTGTCCTCATCGATTTCTACTCATGTCAATCGACAACCACCGTCTTTTTCCATCGCTTCTTTTTCTTTTATATCGTATATTGTTTACATTGTATCCGATGGGAGATGAAGAGTTTAATGAGTTTGGATGGCTGCTAGCTATATAGGAAAATTGTGAGCTGTGACCCACCCGATAAAGATAAAGATAAAGGAGATATAAATATAAAATAGGAGCCAATCGTCCGTCATCAGTCATGTGTGTGTGGTGTCTCATGGCAAAAAGAATGAAACGGAATCCTTAAGAAGGAGATCAAATTCAATTAGAGATGGTCCAAGATTATTATAGCCATTAGACATGTTAGAAATACGAGGAGAGAACTTTCATCATCATCCACATCGACATCATCATGTCCAGTGTGTTAAAATTAAAAGCAAAATGATTCCCTGTATATCGATATCCGAGATAAGATAATTCACAACTGTCATCTCTCATTTCTATGTATTTGTAATTATGTTTTATACGTAGGTATGTATGCAACTATTTGATAGGAGTATAATTCATCGTCCCATTTTAATCTCAAATCCCAATCTCGTACGTGTACATTTTGTATTTGTAATATCATTAACATGATACATTTAAATTACATCTTTAGTATCTCTTTGTAAGTACTTTGGACACGAGACTGCGTCGTGATGAAAACTATATGCTTGTATGTATTTTAAAACTGCTGGCTGTAGATTGTAGATACATCAAATCAAGTGTTTGCCATGCAGGCAAGTACCACTGGAAAAATCTCACAAGAAAACACTATTTAATATTCATATTTTGAAGGGCAATGAAAAATGAAAATCAGGAAATCCTTTTACTTGCAATTTGAACGCCATTCAACAATTTTGAGTTTCAAACTCCGACTCTCGGTGGTGTAGAATTGGAAATAGGAATATGTAAGATACATAGGAAAATGAAGTGCTAGACAGAGTTCAGTTGAGCTCTATAAGCGCAGAAAGAAAGGAATTCTTTTCATTTATTATTTAATGAGATGAAGTTCCTGAGTGGATACTCTACTTAATTGGAATGAGTGAAATTGATGGATTTCCTCTTTTATTTCTGCCACCTATCTCTTCACAATATTATCTAAATTCTAAATTGTATGCAAGAAGATTGAAATGATCCCCCATCGAATTGTGTGTAAATTTACTTGATTCACATTTGGATTTTGGATTTTGAACCGGATGGCATCATTTTTTAGTATTTGTATAAGAGCTACAAGGAAAAAAAACGACGAAATAGAACATTTATACTTTCACATTTGTGCTGGTATCGCATGAAAAGGTGCGATATGGAAGATATAATTATACTTAGCTGTTGAATCTTGAATCAACTGCTATTAATAATGAAAGTACTTATACCTAAATACAGATATATGTACATGAGAATCCTCGATAAAAATATGTTGTGGTCAAGTTAAATGCTCAACTCGCACATTATACGTGTTTTCAGGATCAACTTGAAAGAGTGTCCGTATATTTCCGTGTTTCCGTACAACAGATATATTTATATCGTGTCCTACATATCTTTTCCCCTTGTTTTCCTCCATGCATTTGACATTTGAATACATTTTATATGTATGTAGCTATGTAAATGTAAAGTGTGTGGGATGAGGAGAGTGTCACCCTCCCTTTGCGATAACGAAAAGTCAATCATTCAATGTATGAATGAACTTTTGTCCACTCACAATCTTTAAATATATTTAAAATTCGATAACAGAATACATACCAACAATAACTTTGTACATACTTTGTGTCCGTTTTGAATTAACTTTTACTCATATGTACATACGTCAACGTAGTTTAGTAAACATATATATAGGGTAAACACATATATAAGTACATACAAAACTCACAAATGTGGACATGTTTCATGTTTCATGGTTTATCGTTTCCCTGTAAATAGAGTTTTTGTAGCTGCTCCTCTACCTAAATATGTAATAGTATGTATGTAATATGTATATAGTGGACACACGGTTGACGTTGAAATAAGGTAAAATATGATGGACTATATATACCTATACTATGTAGTATGTACATTTGAACGATTGTAATAAAATGGAGAGAAGGAAATAGTGAAACAAGGGAAAGAGAAAATAGAAAATTATAAGCCATAGGTATCATTTTTTTTATTGATTCCTTGTTCATCGATTTTGGTTATTTTATGTGGGGCTCATGTGTCATGGGGCTCATTCGTTTCCCCATGTGTCATGTCATGTCATGTGCATATTCGGTTCTCCTTTCCCCCATCCTCTTGTCCACACATATTTCCACAATATTTACATTAATTGATTTTCACTAACAATAAAATATCAGTATATCGTACATATGAGGAAATTGCTCGTTTGAATTGACTATGTATCGTAGTATGTACCGAAATACCTTACATTGTACATACCTTCAATGTATGTATGGATTGTTCAAACAAAAAAATAAATAACTTAATAGTCTATAATAATAACGATAGATAAAATCCAGCATATTTATTAACATTTGGCATATCGGAAAATTGAAATTCGGACCCTTCAACTTCAATTAGAGATACTTATTGTTTTGTTAAACTGTCATAGTCCATAATAATAATAATAGTATAATAATAGTGTGGGGTGCATGCATAGCAAGTTTTTGAGGAGATATATGGATAATAATTGTGAATGGTTGAGCATACAATTGTGTGCGCAGTACATTGCCTTTTGATTTTGACAATTGACAATAATAAATAGTTGAATAGTTGAATAGTCAAACGTTCATAAGATTTTATTCAACATTTCTTATCGCAACTTTACTCATGTTGTTGTTGTTGTTGATGATGATGATGATGACAGTGCCAAGGTGTGTTATTATTGTAATTCATTCGTCTTTCTCCAGTAGTATGTAAATATTAAATATGTACACACATTTATCTGTTTATGTTTACTGTTTACATACACATTTTTATTAGTAATGTAGGTATATTGTATATTATTATGTTCATGGAATGACGAGATAACTTGGATGGCGGTTGTGCAGTTGACAGTGGACATTTTCATCAGTTTTGATGAGCTTCTACATGTTTTTTTAATGTAATTTTACGACTACTTTCATGGAAGAGTGCTTTTCAAGTTGAAACTGTCAAGCATATGTAAGATATAGTTTATACAGTTTATAGCTTGTAGTTTATTTACACTCGAGTTTTTTCATGTGGATTGAGCACTACCATGAAAAATTAACTGCAATTATGTTGACTGTGACACAGTCACTGTGTGAGGTTGACTGAGGACTGACGATGAGGTTCCATCGAGGTTTGCTGTGTGGTGCTAGTCAATTGAAATGTGTAAAGTCAGTACATGAAAACGTCCATGATTTTCATTGACAATCAAATCATTTGTTTACACTCTTTTCCCTTCATCTCAACCTCATTTAGTTGGATTTTTAGTGTGCAAAGTGCAAACTATATGTAATAAATAAAAGAATTTCCCACACAATTTCTTGCACATAAAGTGTAAATAAAGTTCAATTGAACTCGACTTTTTCTAACCCACTGACAAACGTCGAAGATCGAAACTCAAAATAGTTGAATGGCATTGAAATTAGAAGAAAAACAATTTGCCGACTTTCATTTTCATTGCCGTAAAAAAATGAACAAAAGCTGAGATTTTGAGAGAAAATAATGAAAATGTGATTGTCAATGAATAATTACATGGTCCGATCAAGTTCAAGTTACCCCCTGTGTTTTTCTCATTCTCATTGTCCAGTGATGATTTGTTAAATGGAATAATTTGACTTGGTTTTCGTGATGTTCAGAGTCGCGTATACTCCTCAGCGGTAAATTGTAAGGAAATGAGCAGAGTAGTAATTATGTATATACTTTAACGAGTTTAATTTGTCAGTTGTGATTGGTGAGTACATGTATTCATGACATTCATGTATCTGTATGATATTATTATATATCTTAGACTTGCGTGTGCTGACAATGAGTGAGCATGGATTTTCTCTCGCATGTCATTGTCATGTGTTTTCAGCATGGGAATGTTTATTTAAAATGAGTAGACGGCAACAGAGTACGAGTGCAGAGTAAATACATCCCTAATTTATATAGAATATCCATGTCAGATCAGATTAGCGTATTTACGTATTTGCATGTGGGATTTCGGAAATCCATATTTGAATTTGATATTCCAGATTCCAGAAGTGCAGAGGACAGACAGACAGACAGAGACAGACATTCAAAACACATTTACCGTATATACTGTTATAGACTCCCTCCCTCTTATAGAGTCCCCCCTCAGCAGAGACTAAATTCTGCTCCAATATCAAATACATTAACGTACATACATACAATGTTATACACTCCCTGGGACTCTATAACATTTTCGGATACACTCCCTGGGAGTCTATAACAGTATATACGGTACTCATACATTTACTCTCCAACCTATTTGTTCAGTTTCAGTCTCCAAGACATTTTATAATCCTTTGTCAGTTTTGATTCTCTCTCTCTTTGTCGATTCTCATCAGTCCAGATTGGAGTTATTGAAAATCCTCCGGCTTTTGGAAAGTTCAAGGAAACGTTGCTGTTGCTCCATTATAAATTTCATCACTGTGTTTGTTGTGTACGATATCTGCGTCTTTATCTAAATATAATAATATGAAATTCAATCGTGTGTATATCGAATGACAAGCGATAAACAATTCTCTCAATTTTCTCCCACAAACTACTATACAGATATAAAGTTTCAAGTTCCCACTTTGCCTCTGCTTTTGCTTTTTACAAATTTCCAGGAAAACTTCTTTGGTATGTGTGGTGTTGGTTGTTGCGGTATTTGTTTACATTTCCGGATAATTTCTACCCAACTCGATTGAAAAATTCCCAAACAAATCTCATTCTCTTCACATCCACATCCACATGGTGCTTCAAAAAAAGTCAACTGAGCAAATATTTATATGCATAGACGATCTTTATCTTTATCTTTTTGTCACTATTTATTATTTTTTTATCATTTGATATGTCGTAACGAGTACAAGTTTAATATTTATTTCTAATAATAACTCTAAAGCCGGTGGATTTACGATTTATACAAGGAATACATTTCTTACGTAATATTCTATTCGAGTTTTGGTTCTTATATACATATTTATGTTTGATAATGAATTTTAGCCTCAGAACTCTGTATTTAAATTGAAAGGGAATTTAGAATTTGGAAGAGAAAGAGAAACAGAGAGAAAGAGAGAGAGAGAGAGAGGGAGAGGATTACACACAAGAAAGCCATTCAGACTCGTTGCGTTGTGTGATGTGTGTGGAATATACGATATAAATGATAATCAGTTGAGCTGGACTTACAAGTTTCCACACAATCAATCAAACACACAATTTCACTTGTGGACAAAATGCGTTGCAAAATATGCGTCTTACCTAGCCGAGAGAGAGAGAGAGAAATCTTTTGAGTGCATTTACTTTACATTTACATACAGACAGACAGCTTTGGCCGCATGTTATATTGCAAACAATAAAGGAAACTGGAAGTAACTGCGTCTTCAATTTTTGACAATTGTAAATTTGTACATGAGCCGTCACAGCTGCTTCCATTCATATTATGCATATTGGGCAGAGATAACGGAGGAATAATCAACAAGAACAAAAGAACAAGAGTGTACAACTAAAACAAAATAATGTGTATAATGAAATGACGCAGAGTGGCGAGGATTTTAAGCTTTGAGTCAAAAGTCCTTGAGAAATGAGTGAGATTTCCCCTATCGGTTAAAAAAAACGAAGATAAATCATTTGTATATGCACTCAATAATTAAATCAATTCCACTTGTCAATTATTGATATAAACTGCGGATTTTATTATTTTATTATCTCATAATGTGTTTCTTCTCCTTATTCATTTATGAACTTGTACGTTCACAGCATGTAATATAATATATTTATGTAAACAAATAATTTTTTTTAAGTCCACACCAAAAACAACTTGTTCACATTCCTTTTATGTATGACAGGAATAAAACACGTAGTAGTAAAATCCGGACGGGGTTCGTTTGTTATTCCATGTGAAATATACTGATAGATACTCTGATATTACAGTTACTATTTTTAGTTTTATCTCTCTCTCTTTCTCTCTCTCTCTCTCTTGTGTAAATGTAAACAATCCATGAAATATGAAATATGAGGAGTAAACTTCACACACACATAAACAATCGAATCAAGGATTTTATTTTGCATTCTCGCATTCGTTTCTTTAGTACCTTCTCCAGAGTTCAATTGTAAATTGTAACGTGTATAAGTATAAGTACGAGCTCGTAAGTACCACCAACGAAAACACCAACGGACAACAAATGAATTGGCGTCGTCCATGTTTTTGTCATGTATAGAATTGCATTATCAATTGTTGTTGTTGTTGTTGTGTGCCGTTTGCCGTTTCATTCTATTGGAATTCCATTGGATTGTAATTTGTATAGCATATATATTATTATTTATATATTATATAATATAGGGAATTGAGATAAAAGGAATCAAGTTGTTTATCATCCTTCAGCGAGGAGTGAAATGGGAAATAAAAAAAAAACGTTATCCATTTTTTTTCATGTGTGCTTGCATCACGCTCAAGGTTGCTCTTAATTATTAGGCTAGGTTAAGAATGACATGATAAACATATCAAAACAATAACAACGACTCTTTCTCCGTACACAATAAATCGTAGCTGTAGAACGATAACGACACACAACATCGTCTTGCTCTGTTAATTACATTGTTTTCACCTGGTTGATTTGTACGTACTACGTAGGTATCTATGATTTGATTATTATTACATTTTGTTCAAGTTGAACGCCACTCATAATATTTTCCTTTGATGGTCCTGAGTTCACGAAGGGTTGTGAAAAATCGTCAGGAATTTGACGAATGATTAGAAAGTATTTCATTTGAAGATGATGAATTCCGTTGAGGAAATGAGAAAAATGAGAAAAAGAATGTATTTACTGTTTATATAATATGTGTTTTGTTTGTTTGTTTCTGTGTGTATTGACAGATTTTGAAGGATGCCCGGACGTTGGCATCTCGGATGGTTCATCGTGGAGCCTGTGGATGTGATAATGACACTGGAGACGGTGCTGGCGTCATGACCGCCATTCCTCATCATTTCTACGAGAGAATCCTCAAGTGAGCCACACAAACACACACACACACACCATAACTTCCTCAACAGTAAAAGAGACGAATAATAATAATAATAATAATCCTTTGAATTATCTGTACATACCTACTGATATTCGATTTCCATTTTCCTTGTCCTGCCTGCCTGCTTCTCCTATCTAAAGTCAAAGTGTTTCTTTTCCTGCGCAGAGTCCATTCAACTTCAACACAATTTTCTCTTTCTCTTTCACTTTTTTCTCTGTTCATATATATTTATATCGTATATTTCATCTCGTTTCCTTCTTTGATTTGGAATGTCTGATGGAAATTGGAAATTTTTGAAGAGTACAAGTACAAGTTTATTTTGCAATTTGACAACTTGTTCAATTGTCAAATTTGTTTATTGTGGACTTGATTTGCAGTATTTAGGTACAAAATTTGATATTGAAATCATTGTAATTGTAATTTGTCATGTTGATTCGTGTGGGTTGGGATGGGAAATTGAAATACGATTCTGCATTTCAATTATAATTCAACAACGGATTGCAAAATGTACATGAAATGTTGTTTTCCCTTTGAAAATACACCTGCCAGCCAAAATAGTTTATTTACTTTTCTGAAGTTTCCAATTCCAAATCAAGTTTTCCATGTGTGTAATTTAATCTAATGGATTTCTCCCGTTCCACTTTGTATGTAATAATTTTGTTTGTTTGTTGTGTTGTGTTGTGTAGGGAGCAACAAGGAGTGAACCTTCCAGAGCCAGGTCGTTATGCAACCGGCATATTTTTCCTGGACAAAACGCATCATGAGGAAAGTGAAGGATTGTTTGCGGTGCTCGCTCGGGAGTGTGATCTCAAAGTAAGGGAAATTTAATTATAATTATACACACTCACACACTCACACAGTCACACTTGTAATAGTAATAGACAAATATGTATACACATTATTCCTCCAGGGATTCTCATCACACACATTAAACTGGTGGTTATTTAATATACTCACGAAATATTCCCCATTCCTCATTTCCTCATCAAATTAAATATCCATTAAATCCGTGTGATGAAACAGTTTGACGCCGTTCAAGTGCATTACCGAGTCTACGCTCCCCATTCTTTGCCAACCGGAATGAAATAACGGACTAGCAACTAGACAACTAGAATTATTTGCATACACGTAACGGAAATATGTACAGATCTAAAAAGAACAAGATATTGAAAAGATATATGAAAAAATCTATACAGGGACATCAAAAGATTGCGATTGTACAACTTTTCTTTTCCCTTCGTTTGTTTTTTTTGTCTCTTGGATTTGATTATGATTATTTGACGATTTACGATCCCCCACATTTTGGTTTTCATTTTCATTTCTTTGTTCAATTTTTTTCTCTCAATTCTCTCTCTTGTTCAAACGAACAATGAAAATCTCCTCAAACCTCCTCATAGTAAAGCTATACGTTTTTCTCTCTTTCAAGTGTGGAATATGTAAAAAAAAAAAAAAAAAAAAAATGAAGGCATTTCGATTTCCCCCAAAATTCCAAATGCTTATCCAGACGTTTCTTCTTTGTATGACGAAATGAGATTATTTGTATTCAAAAGAGGACAATGAAACAAACGAGAGTCCGTCCGTTTACATTTTACGTTTACACTTTCACTTTACATGAAAATGGAAAGGAAATGTAGGTATTTCTCTATTCATGATGATGCTCACTGCTCTTCTGTATAATAATAATAATACATATAGCGATTCCACATCACAATATTGTTAGTTGTTGTACTGTGAGGCAGAATAAAGTCGGTTCCCCGCAGTAATCCAGTGGAAATGAACATCATTATTTCAATATACAAGAAAAATTTATATAGCATTGGATTGACGTTGACGTTGACGATTGGGTAGGAAAGGCGAAAGTCTACACAGTTTACAGTTTACGAAAAAATGATATTATCGGCATCGGTAGAGAAATCAGGGAGAGAGAGCGAGCGAGCGAGAGAGAAAGAATGGTTGAATTGTTCATAATCCATAACTGGAGCGAGTTTGGAGTTTGGAGTTTGATGATGCAATTCCACAGTTCTACAGATATTATATTATTACTTTGTGCCTTTCATTTCATTATACGCTGCGCTCCTACTCGCGAATCCTCCATCCCTCAAATTCAAATGGTAATGGACACACTCCTCATACAATTTTCGTATGTATATCCGTTCACTTCACAAACTCGTTCAAATTCATTCATCCATATGGTGAAAACAAAGATTCTATATAATATATAAGTCTTTTCTGACTGATGAAATGAAAATTCGGTCGAAACTTTTGAGACAAAACGAAACTTGTCTAGGTATAGATGTTTGCAATTTCCGTCCATGTTAATACAGAATAGCAATAGATGGTAGACGAATAGAAGGAGCATCAACATCACTCAAGTATCTGCATTCTGTATCTGTAGTAACGTGTATGTATATTTATGTACAATATATTTTCTGTGTAGGCAGAGCTCATGCTTTTGGTCTCTTAGTTTCCGCTCGGCTTTTTGAAATTTTTTGAACCGAACCTATAAAGAATTTATGAATGCAGCAATGAATGAGAGAGAGAGAAAGTGAGTGAGTGAGAGCTGCTGACGTTTACTTGGACTCACAGATTCCGAATTCAGAACTCAGATGATTCACAGTTCCGTATACCTACATAAAAGATTGGGCAAGTTGACGTAGGTTTTCTCTCTCTCATGTTGTATATATGTATATTTTGTATATCCGTCAGACGAAAGAGAAAACTAGAGACTATATTCAGTATAATTTATCGTAGAAATGGAATATATATATGTACTCAAATAAGAAAAAGGAGAGTGAAAAGAGAGAGAGAGAGAAAGAGAGATTGAGAGAAGCTCTCTCGCTCTCTCTCGTCATTTGTTTCACTATCGATTTTATTTCTGGAGACTTGACTGGAGAACCAGAGCAGAAGGGGCAAAGGAAAAGGAAAAAACATATACCTACGTATGTACATATGTAGAAGGAGAGCGAAAGTGAGTCGAGTCGTTCACTTTCTCTCCCGTATGTGTGTGTTTGCTCTAGTTTCAGCTGTAAGGCAGCCCTTTTCCCTCTTCTCCACTGCATATATGTACATAGGTACCGTAAAGTGTAAAGTCTATCTACATTTATATTACATATATGTACATATTCCTTCCCTCACTCTCCCACTCAAACATACGTCGGTCGGTAATTCCTTCTAGACTACTCGGTATACACCACAAAACCATTTCCCAATTTCCACACATCCATTCCAGCCGACTTTCTCCATCTCTCTTCCTTTCGATTTCCACCTTTTGAGACGTCCTTTCTGCACGGATTTGTTTTGTGTGGGAAGAAAAATCAGAGAGAGAGAGAATAAACATTTTCATTATGCAATTTCTTTGGATGTGACGAATGTGAATCAGTGAACAAGAAATACGACTGAGGATTCTAAAGGGAAAACAAGACCGCAAATGGCAAATGATATCTTGTTTTCATGTTCACTCATCATCATCATCATCTTCAAGTTGATATGTTGCATTCAAGAGACAAACCGAGAGCATTTCCCCTTTTCTTTACGTTCATTGACATTCGGAATTTGGAATGAGGTTTGTTTTTAGCCCGTTTCACACGTATTCACACGTATTCACACGTATTTTCGACATTTTGTGGTGGTTTCATTTGTTCAATTTGGACTCCGTTTCTTATTTTTCATGCCCAACCTCAGGATTAGAATGAAGCAGATTTCGTTTTTGGCTTGGAAATAATGATAATCAAACAGTAATTGGGATTGAATTTCATTAATGTTCTCTCTCTCTGCTTTTATAAGTTTTGGCTACGAACGAGATATTCAAAGGAGATGATTTGAGAATATAAAAACGTTGAACGGCGTCAAACTCCTGCAAAACATTATCAATAACAATGACATGATTTTGTATCATATAATCCCAAACTCAAAAAAATGAATGAAATATTGCTATACTCTCATGTACTTTTTATGTATGCTACTTATTTTCTTTCAGGTTCTTTGCTGGCGCACAGTGCCGACAGATAATCGATCTATCGGTGAAGTAGCACGAGGATCCGAGCCCTTCATGCGGCAAGTTTTTATTAGTGGAGATCAAGACGATTTGGAAGCGATTTCCCGACAGGTGAAGCATAAAACCCACCCACACATCAATTATTTCCCCCCTTTTTTTTGTTTTACATACCTCATTTTTTGTACCACAATAGTGATTGTGACAATCATAATCGCCATTATTTCACATGGATATTCCGTATTCCATATCTCGTTAGATCTCACAACAACAAAAGACATTTTTATCCCACCCAAAAAAATGAGGAACTGCGTATATGTAGATTTTGTACAAGTATTTGTACAAGTACTCTACCTAATTTGTTTTTTCTCCTTGCAGTAAAATACAGATACAAAATACAAAGTCCTCTACTGATCTGATACTTGCAATTACTTGGACAAGTTTACTACAAGAAATGAGGGCATGTCCATGTTTGTCGTGTAATGAAATGGTTTATTTGTTTACTTATTTGCGTCTCTTTTCTTTCTTTCTTTCTCCTGCATTGCATGTCGGTCGTCTCATTTCTCATTTCTCGTCTCTCCATCTCCATCTGCATCTCCTCCATTCATCTCATCTCATCTCATCTCATCGCATCCATCCATGTAGACCTTTGTCTTGAGGAAACGTTCAACGCATACAATTCCCAGACCCGGAGCTCGTTTCTACATTTGCTCCCTCTCGACCACCACCGTCGTCTACAAAGGACAACTCACTTCCGAACAACTATGGAATTACTACCCGGATCTAAAAGCTACCGAATTCAAAACTTACCTGGCCATGGTGCATACCCGATTCAGGTGTGTAAATACATATAATGTCCATCCACACACACATACGATAATTATATGTGCATAGTATACAGCCACTCCACCATATAACATAAAATCAAACAACAAAATCTTCACATCCCTAAAAATTCCCTAATAAAACTAACATGCTAATAACAAACGCTAATGAAACTTTCACTTGCTATCATATATCGTACAAAATGATAACAAAACCAAAATGACAATCCTTTACCATGCGTTCAGTTCATGTACAATTCCTCTGTGGTTCACAATATTCTCTCACTCTCTGTATTATTTCCAGTACAAACACGTTTCCATCGTGGGAACGAGCACATCCCCTCAGGTAAATCAAATCAGTCGACTACTTATATATCTGTACATTACTATTACTACATACTCGTTTAAATTCAATTTGCGTGTACATAGTCAAAGAACTACATAATATAGTAAATGTAAAAGTACTTGACATGGAAAGAGAAAGTCAAAATCCAATTGAATTCATTTTCTCATTGTACCTACATATGTGAGGCCTGGAGCCTTTTAGTTTAGAAATAATAATAATAATAGTAATAATGATTGTTCTGATCTAATGTGTGTGTGTGAATTGTGAATAGAATGCTCGCTCACAACGGGGAGATAAATACTCTGCGAGGGAATGTGAATCTGATGAAAGCCCGTGAGGGAGTGATGAAGAATAAATTATTTGGAGCGAATCTGAAACGGCTGTATCCGGTGGTTGAACCCAATTTATCCGACTCGGGCTCTGCAGATTGTGTCCTTGAATTCCTTGTTCAAGCTGGAGGTCGCTCCCTACCCGAGGTCAGGTCAATCCCCCATCCCCCCACCCCCCTTTCATTTACATTCCACACACATTACGAATATTTAATTAGTAGGAAAAGGAATGTAATGCTCAATTTTAATATGTACATTCAATATTTAACATTCAACATTCAATATGTATATTCATTCATTCATTCATATAGGCTGTGATGAATATGGTACCCGAAGCATGGCAGAATGACAATCTGATGGCTCAAGAGAAAAAGGACTTTTATCGTTGGGGTAACTTCACGAACGATTTCCCAGATATTTCAAATTTTGACAATATTTATGCACTGACATTTAAAATAAATGAAATTAAAATAATGAAATTTGAAATTTTCCTTCTCTCTTTTTTTTTGTACAAAAACAAAAAAATGTATAGGTTCGATGGTGAGTTGGAGTGTGCTGGATTTGGTTCCGGGTAAAATGTAATTTGAATGTAATTCATTGACTTGATTATGAAATGGATTTTTGATGATGAAATTAATTAGGTTATGGAAGCGTGGGATGGCCCTGCACTCCTTGCTTTTACTGATGGTCGTTACATTGGAGCTATTTTAGATCGGTAATTAGTAATTAATATGTATTTAATTAGTAATTATCCCAAATTATCCCAAATAGTTAAATTACCTAGTGGAATTTTTAGTGTTTTATGAATTTTGGATGGAGGATCAGCAGGAGAGTTGAGTTTACATTAATACCAATCTTTGTTGTTTCTACAAAAAAAACGGAAATGAAGGAACGGACTCCGACCGTCTCGGTTCTATGTGACAAAAGACAAGATAATGGTGATGGCGTCGGAAGTGGGAGTGTATGACACGGATCCCACGAATATCGTTCAAAAAGGTCGACTCAAACCTGGGAGAATGTTACTCGTGGACACGAAAGACAAATTATTCATTCGGGATGAGGAACTCAAAGCCAAGATTGCCAAATCCCGACCATATGGGATTTGGCTCCAAGAACAAGTCACGATGGATGAACTCCGAGCAGCTCATACCGGCTCTCGATACCCAAATTCCAATGAAAATGAAAATGAATCCACTGGTAAAAACGGAGAAACTCCTGAAGGTAATCCATAAATACGATATATCAATCATTTCTCATTTACCATCATACAAAATCACTTGAATTCACAATATCTGTAAGTCAATGTCCATTCCAATTCCCTCATAAAGTGTTCCTATGCCTATAACTGTACTTATGACTTAAGCTGTAAGTAATTGGGGGAACGTTCATTCCTAATTCCTAATTCAGGTGCTATTTACCGATATCAAGCGGATAGACGACTGGGAATGTTTGGCTACACTGTTGAGACTTTGACACTCTTGATGCTTCCAATGGTCACCACAAAGTAAGCCAAATCAACCAAAAAATTCACTATTGTATAAAAACACACGATCAGACAGAATCGTCCGATGAGATTCAATTAAATTCACTATAAAATTCACTATAAAATTTTTGACCTGTCGAAAATGTTTTGGTTTCTTAAACTAACTCTTATCATCATGTCATCATGCGATTTATCTGTTGATTGTATATATAGTAAAGAAGCGTTGGGCTCGATGGGAAATGACGCTCCGCTCGCGTGTCTCTCACTCTACCAGCCACTACCCTATGAATATTTTAAACAGCTCTTCGCTCAGGTTCACACTCAAAACCATACAAACAAACAATCAAACAAACAAACACGCGACGCCTTCACATGTCAAATATCCATATTTGAATTTCCCTCCTGATCCCTCTTAAACCCCCCCAAAGCCAAAAAACCCACAATTAATTAACTAATTAATTTCCAATCCTCGCATCATCATTGAATGAACGAATAAATAAAAATAATAAAAAATATCATTTTCTTGTGTGTGTGTGTGTGTTTTGGATATATATAGGTGACAAATCCACCGATCGACCCATTCCGTGAGAAAATCGTCATGTCACTGGCGTGTCCCATTGGCCCGGAAGCCAACTGTCTCGTCCCAAGTGCAGAGCAATGTCATCGACTTTTCCTCCCACATCCCATCCTCTCCCTTTTGGACTTGGAAGTCCTCAAATCTACTCGACATCGAGGCTGGAGGGTATACACACAAACATCAACATTTAATCATTAATTAAAAATTAAACTATAATTTCCCCGTAATATTCAATCATTCAATCATTTCATTATTTACACATATACTTGTCTTAAATATATGGTGTATTTGATATTTGATTGTAGACGATTGTCATCGACATAACGTTTGACAAGAAAGAAGGCCCTGGAGGTTTGTCCAAAGGTCTGGATAGAGTTTGCAAGGAAGCTTGTCAAGCGGCCGAGAAAAACTATCAAATGATTGTCCTGTCTGATCGACGAGCTGGGGAAGATCGGTAATCTACTTATATATACAATATAAATCTACTTAGTAAAAAATTAAACATAAATACGTATCGGATGTATCTTTATCTTACTCACAAAAATCAGAATCAGAATATTTACGAATGTGTCGTTTTTTTTGTTGGAATTGTATGTATAGAGTCCCGATGAGTTCTCTACTCGCTCTGGGCGCGGTTAATCATCATTTGATTGAAGAGCGTCAACGGATGAAAGTGGGTTTGATATTGGAGACTGGAGAAGCTCGGGAGGTTCATCATATTTGTGTATTGTTGGGCTACGGTGCGGATGGGATTTGCCCATATTTGGTCTTTGAAACGGCCAAATCCCTTCGAAAAGAAGGCGTCATCCCAGCCAACCTCTCCGATGACAAGATTTTCGAGGTGAAACATCACAAACAAACAAACACAAACACAAACACTCTCTCTCTCTCTCTCCAAAAAACATGAGGAAAATTCATTTGAATTTGCATAAAAGTACACAAGGGATTTTTTGTCATTAATAAGTTTGTGTGTGTGTGTGTGTGTAGAATTATACGGATGCGATGGAACGAGGGATTTCAAAGGTGTTGGCAAAGATGGGGGTGAGCACGTTACGTAAGTTTTTCACCATTACAACTAGAAATTAAAAGTCGTGAATTAATTATCATAATTTTTACATGTGACGGTGAGTAATTTTCAATCAATAAATCCATATAATTGTATTTGTATTTTTTGTAAAACAAAAATGGTATAGAATCGTACAAAGGAGCACAGATATTTGAGGCGGTTGGATTGGCGGATGAAGTGGTGGATAAATGTTTTAAAGGGACGGCTTCTCGGATTGGTGGAGTGACATTTAAGATCCTTGCGGATGAAGCCTTTGAACGGCATGCTCTGACCTATCAAGAGCGAGAGGCGGACAGTTTAGTCCTTCGCAATCCGGGACAATATCATTGGCGAGCGGGGGGAGAAAAACATATAAATGATCCAATCAGCATTGCCAATCTTCAAGAGGCGGTCAAGAATAATAGTAAAAGTGCGTACGAGAAGTTCGTGGAGAGTGCGCAGGAGAGCGTGCGGGATTGCACGTTGAGAGGACAACTTCAACTCGTCTTCTCCGATGCTCCCGTTGAGATTGGCGAAGTCGAACCCGCCGCAGAGATCGTCAAACGATTTGCCACGGGCGCCATGAGTTTTGGCTCCATTAGTCAGGAGGCTCATACGACGCTCGCCATCGCCATGAATCGAATCGGCGCTAAATCCAATACCGGCGAAGGAGGTTCCTTTCTTTTCTTTTCTTCTTTTCTCCTATATTAAAAATATGTTATTGTTATTAAAGGACGTCAAAGCATTACAGCATTACAAAAGATTAATGGGGGGGAGTTTTGGTCTAATTTCTGTGTATAGGAGAAAATCCGGATCGGTATTTGGATCAAGATCCCATGTTCAACAAGCGCTCCGCCATCAAACAAGTTGCGAGTGGACGATTTGGAGTGACGATTGGATATTTGGCGAATGCGGATGATCTACAGATAAAGATGGCTCAGGGTGCTAAGCCGGGTGAGGGTGGGGAATTACCCGGGTATAAAGTGAGCAAGGATATTGCAGCGACGAGACATTCTGTGCCGGGAGTGGGTCTGATTTCTCCTCCCCCGCATCATGATATCTACTCCATTGAGGATCTTGCCGAGCTCATTTATGATCTCAAATGTGCCAATCCCGTGGCGAGGATCTCTGTCAAATTAGTATCGGAGGTGGGGGTGGGCGTGGTCGCCGCTGGGGTGGCCAAAGGGAAAGCAGAACACATTGTCATTTCTGGACATGATGGTGGGACTGGCGCCAGCTCTTGGACTGGCATCAAATCCGCTGGACTGTGAGCAGTTTCTCTTTACACAACTTGATTAATTGATTGACTAAATATTAAATCCATTATCCGTTTTTTTGTTTGTGTGTGTGTTTGTTGAATTGTGCAGTCCATGGGAGTTGGGTGTGTCGGAAACTCATCAAACTCTGGTGCTGAATAATCTTCGATCTCGTGTCGTCCTTCAAGCTGATGGTCAAATCCGAACTGGTTTCGATGTGATCGTTGCAGCTGCTCTAGGTGCAGATGAATTTGGTTTCTCTACGGCTCCATTGATTGCCATGGGCTGTACCATGATGCGAAAGTGCCATTTGAATACTTGCCCCGTCGGCATTGCCACCCAGGTCAGATTTTCACCATATTTCCTATATTTACACACCCTTCAAACAAACAACCAAAATAAAACAAAACATGCAAACAATTTCCATTTTACATATATGATTAATTTCATAGGATTTTGATTTTGATGTTTGATGAAACTCAATCAATTCTTATTATCTGATTAATGAATATCAGGATCCGATCCTTCGAAAGAAATTCGAAGGGAAGGCCGAGTACGTGATCAATTATTTGTTTATGCTCGCCGAGGAAATTCGGACTTTCATGGCCAAGATGGGGGTGAGGAAATTCCAGGATATTGTCGGACGAACGGATTTACTCAGTGTCCGCGAGACGACTCATCCCAAAGCCAAATATCTGAATTTCGGTGGTCTACTCAAAAATGCATTGTACATGCGACCCGGCGTTTGCATCATTGGGTACATCAAAAGACATCATTAAAACCCATCATTTTAAAATGGTTAAACATGTTTTAATTGGTGTCCTTATTCATGTTTTGGTGTTTTTTGTGTGTACAACACAGTGGGAGCGTCCCACAGGATTTTGAATTGGAAAAGCGACTGGACAATCAACTGTTGGCAATGACTTCCCCAGTTTTGGAAGGGAAACAAAGTCGAGTGGACATTGAAATGAATATCGTCAACTCTGCCCGCGCTTTTGCAACCACTTTGAGTTATCATATTGCAAAGTAATTAATTGTTAAAATAAAATAAAAAGAGAAGAGAGAAAATGAGACTTGGATTCTATTTAAATGTTAAATGTAGGTATTTTTGTTGTCAAAAGGTTCACTTATTGATAAATGAATTAAATGGATGAATTTGTGTTTTGGTGTGTGTATTTAGGGATTTTGGGGATGATGGGATTCCAGAGAATAGTATAAATATCAAATTGACAGGGTCCGCCGGACAAAGTTTCTGTGCATTCATGATAAAAGGAGTGCATGTGATATTGGAGGGGGATGCAAATGATTATGTGGGGAAAGGATTGTCTGGAGGGGAAGTCGTCATTTACCCACCCAAAGCCCTGGATGGCTCTTCAGAGTGGGCAAGTGAAGGGAATGTGATTGCAGGCAATGTTTGTCTATATGGAGCCACGTCCGGGAAAGCATTCTTCCGTGGAATTGCTGCTGAGCGGTTTTGTGTTCGGAATTCTGGAGCCACGGCCGTCGTGGAGGGCGTCGGGGATCATGGTTGTGAATATATGACCGGCGGGACGGTCGTCATTTTGGGGTCAACAGGCAGGAATTTTGCTGCCGGCATGTCCGGTGGGATTGCTTTCATCTATGATCCACAAAATCATTTGCCCAGGTAAATAATAACGAACGAACCAACGAACGAACGACGATCAATTTTGTACTCCTCATTTATTTACGTATGTAATAAATATCTTACGTATAATTTATCGTTTGGTGTGTTTCCACCCATCGACAGTAAATGTAATCAGGAAATGGTGGATTTGCTCCCACTGGAAGAGGATGAGGATTTACAGACGGTTGGGGAGTTGTTGAGAGAATTTCAAACGAAAACTGGCTCAAATGTAGCTGGACGACTTTTGGTGGATTGGCCGGCTCAAGCACGACATTTCGTCAAAGTATTCCCACATGAATATCAACGAGCTCTCAAACAATTGGCGGAAGAGATTGCCAATGCTGAAGACATTCCAACATCAACATCAGATAATGAGGACTCCCGCTCCTCCTCGGCCATCCAGGACAACAATAAACGAGAACAACAACAACAAGTGGCCGTCATCAAACAAGTGACGGACATTGAAGAGACCATTCCAGATAAAATCCGAGGCTTTGTCAAATACCCCCGAGAAAAAGGGATTTACCGACCCGCCGCCGCTCGAGCCGAGGACTGGGAGGAAATCTACAATTGGAAAGGAGTTCGCAAAGGTTAAATATAATTAAACAATTAAACTGATTTTTCTTGGTTAATTACAGGTATTCATTTTGAATATTTTTACTCTCTCTTATTCTCTGTGTGTGTATTTTATATTTTATATTTTATAGGGTTGAGGACGCAAGCGGCTCGTTGTATGGACTGTGGTGTTCCATTTTGTCAGTCCTCTCATGGTTGTCCATTGGGGAATATCATTCCGAAATGGAATGATTTGATTTACCAAGACAATTGGGAAGAAGCCCTCGCTCAACTTTTACAAACCAATAATTTCCCAGAGTTTACGGGGCGAGTGTGTCCAGCACCATGTGAAGGCTCCTGTGTTTTGGGGATCAATGAGCCACCCGTCACCATCAAAAATATCGAATGCTCCATCATTGACAATGCGTTTGAGAAGGGTTGGATGCTCGCGGATCCCCCAAAGTTTCGGACGGGGAAGAAAGTGGGGGTGGTGGGGGGAGGGCCCGCCGGACTTGCATGTGCTCATCAATTGAATAAAGCTGGACATTTGGCCACGATTTTCGAGAGGAATGATCGAGCGGGTGGGCTCCTTCAGTACGGCATCCCCACCATGAAATTGAGCAAAGAAGTGGTTCAACGGAGAGTTCGACTCATGCAACAGGAAGGAATTGACTTCCGCGTCAATTGTCATGTGGGCACGGATATTAGTGCAAAAGTTAGTCTACGATTAAATTAAAAAAATGTCATATCAAGATGGACAGATTCATTACATTAAATGTTTACATTTAATTATTAATTTATAGGAGCTGTACGATGAATTTGATGCGATCGTTCTGTGTTTGGGTGCAACTTGGCCACGGGATTTGCCCATTCCAGGTCGACAATTGGAAGGGATTCACTATGCCATGAATTTCCTCGAGACATGGCAAAAGAAACAAATGGGCAACTCTATAAATCATTTACCAATGTCTGCCAAGGACAAGGACGTCATTGGTACGACTTTTTCTATTCTTTCATCAATCCTCATCGTAGAAAAGTTTTCTCTAATCAATCATCAATATCAAGGAAATGAATAAAGAAAAAATAGAATATTGTGCCTTATTCAAAATATTAATATTTATTTCATTATTTCTATGAATATAAATAGTGATTGGTGGTGGGGATACGGGTTGTGATTGTATTGGGACGTCCCTTCGTCAAGGAGCCAAATCCATTGTCACATTTGAGATTTTGTCTGAGCCTCCTCCATCCAGAGCTCGAGATAATCCTTGGCCACAATGGCCAAGAACATTCAAAGGTACTTACTAGTACACATATTTAATTACATTTATATTTAATTATTTTTATTTTATTTATTTTTAATCATTTTTATTTAATTATATTTAAATACCGTTAAACTTGAATTAAAAAGCTTAGGCCATATATAAAGTCTACAATTCTTGAAATTGTCCAAAAACCAAGGATAGCTTACACTAGATAAAACAAACAAAACAGCTAAGCTAATAATTGAGGTAGGTTTGTAATCTGGAGTAGATTTTTAATTCAAGTTTTACGGTGTGTTCCAAATATCAATAAATACATCGATCCGTTTATATTTTCCCAATCTTCTTCTCTAATTTTGACATGTTCATTTTGTTCCTATTTTTTGTAGTGGATTATGGACATGAGGAAGTTCGGGTGAAACATGGACAGGATCCGAGGAGATTCAGTACGATGAGCAAGGAATTCATTGATGATGGCAACGGTAACTCATCTCATATTATACAATATACATGTATAAAATTCCACTGTGTATTTATACCTAAACATTTACGCACAATTCCATGAGTTGGGAATTTGGGATCATCATCAATCAAAATATTTTTTTTATTAAAAAAAAAGGTCACGTGGCTGGGATTCGGACTGTACAAGTGGACTGGAAAAGAGATGAGACGGGGAGATGGAAGATGGAAGAGGTCGCAGGATCTGAACAGGTTTAAAATTAATTCACCATATCTTAATTAAGCACAGCAAACTTTTTTCCATTTACCCAAGTTTGTCCATGAGAGATTTGTTTTTATAGTGAACGCCGCGGCGTTGAAAGAAAAACTGGTGAATTTAACGGACGAAATTTTTTTCGTCTCTAAATTACAGATTTACAAGGCGAATTTGGTGCTATTAGCAATGGGATTTTTAGGACCAGAGAAATCGATAATATCCGAATTGGAAATTGAACAAGATGCCCGGAGCAATATTTCAACTGGTAAAGGTCGCTATGCAACTTCAGTTCCTCGTGTTTTCGCCGCAGGTATTTAATCATATACAACAAATTCCTCATCTCCTTGTAAATTAGTTGCATTATATTTATAATGTATTTTATTGTAATACTTTACTGTGTATCTACTAAATGGAATTGTGGTGTATTATGAAAGGTGACTGTCGTCGTGGGCAATCCCTAGTCGTTTGGGCCATTTCCGAAGGTCGTCAGGCTGCCCGAGAAGTGGACGAATATCTGATGGGGACTTCCTTTCTTCCGTCTGTTGGTGGTGTCGTTCAAACGCTTCAATCGCAAAAGGGCTAAAAAAACTATAATTAAATATGTAGTCTTATAAATTAAGTACAATATGGGCAATTAACAATTATTATTATTATTATTTTAACACATTTTATATGTATGTATTTATGATGTTATGTTTCCAGTCAATAATTAATTTGTTTCTATTCCCGGTGACATTTCATGTCATTTTGTTTTTCTTGTTGTTGCTGTTGTTGTTGTTTTTCGAGAGTTCATTTAATTCGAGCTACCAAAAATATTTGGGATGTATGAGAGCACATCTGCTAAGTTGGATGATCTAACAATGTTACTATTATTATAGTATTATAACATCAAATAAAAAAATATACATTTCCTTTAATAATAAAATCGGTACATATTATAATTATTGTTGCTGTTAATACAATTTTGGGAAGGAAACTACGTATGTATAATAGTTCTAGTCCGTTTACATTACATAAATATATTATATAGAAAAAACAATTAAAAGTACATATATATGGTATACATTAGATTTATTATTTAGATTTTTAGTATTTTATCTATACATGTTTTAATAGTTATTTTAATAAGTCATCTTATCTGCCAAATTGTGATTCATTTGCCATTATTAGTAATAACATAGAATGTTTATTCACACACAGTCATAATTAAATTTTACTATATTTAAATACATATAAAATGTACATATACTTTTAATTATGATTTCAATTATTATTATTAATATACTACAGTTCATTCGTCTCGTTATTCCAAATGAACATGGTAATGTTATTTAGGCTCATCAAAATCTTACATTTTCATGAGAGAGAGAGGTGTCAACTTCACACTGTGAAGAAAGTGAGAGAGAAAATGGTGAAAGTACTCAATGTGAAATGGAAAATACCTGTTATACCTACATATATAATGAAAGTAAATAATAATTATAATTATATAGGAGAGAAAAACAAGTAAAAGTTGCTGTGTGTACGTATTTACGATATAGTTGTAAGAAACTACTCATTAGTGACACACACCAACCACAGAGAAAAAAAACTGTAAACTGTAAGTGGCTCTATCATAATTATTATTATAGGAGGAATGTAAGTATAATTTACAATTATGATTATGAAAATCTAAAAAATTCCTGACAATAAATAAATAAAGTATGTGCTTCCACTTAAATATGAATTATTATAAACGTGTAAGGACTTATATTAATTCCTAATACGATGTGCTTTACTTTTATTCTCATATATTTTCGACTTGAGCACTTACACACACACACACACACACACACACACACACACACGCATATACGTATGCTATAACAATATGTATATAATTATTGTTATTATTGTTATTGTAATTGCAAAATTACCACATACAGATTTTTATTGGTGTACATATACGTGTGATGTGTGTAAAAAAACAAAAGATACAAAGTTGTCGAAAGGAAATGGAAAATATAGGTAAATATAGGTATTTACTATAAAATTTATAGCATAAATACAATTTAAGTAGTAAGTAAAAAAAATACAGTGTGATGTACTTAAGGATTTATGTATAAAGAGAAAAAATTGCTGAGCAAACACATAAGAAAATCAATTAAAATCATTAGATATCGATTTACGATTTGCGTATTAAAACAAAATGAAAATCAGATGCAAAATTTCCTTAAAAAAATATGATAATGATAATACGTGAATACTTTAGTATTTCAATATTTGATAGCTTGATATTTGACTTTACTGTAGCAAAAAATGAATGTAATCCTGATATAAAATCTCGAATCTAAAGAGAAATGTATTTCAAAGTTTAAGATTAGAAATAAACTGAAGGCTTATAGTTCCTTAACTACTCTCAACTATACATGCCTGTGTACAATTTAAATAAATGCATTACACAAAACATATTGATTAATTATTATTAGATTAATTAGACTAATTAAATGAAGCAAAACAATGTAATATGATATGCATAAGCACATGCATATAGATATAAAACATATAAAAGGTGAAATTGTTTTTTTCATAACATAAAATTGTGCAATTTTTCTTAATTTCTTTCTTTTTAATTCATTGCTTGGAGAATCCATTTTTCAGTTGTTCAATGGAGAAGGTGAACGATCATAATAGAAAACAGTCGAAAAATTATACCATGGTATTACAGATACAAGTGCTTGAATGCAGAACTTGAAAGTGATTGAAAAATAAAACAGCGGCGTGGAAGTCCTGCAGTACTTACCTGTACAGATGTAAATAAAAACTTCCTTTCGTCCAAGTCTGAATTAATCATCGTTTCTAAATAAAATAAAAAAGTTGTTCAAATGATAATGGTTCAATAAATAGTTTTTAATCCTCCGAACTTCATTTCGTACGTGTTGACTTTGAGTTGTTTGTAATAGGGAAACAAACTAATCAAAATTTTAGGCAGTGACGTTGAGTGGTAAGAAAGCCATTCAAATCCGAAGGAATATACCCACAAAACCTGAGAAATTTCAATCCGAGAATTCCGCTATCCAAGTTTAACAAAAAAAATAAAGTGAAATGTGCTCCGTTTTCAAAATACTTAAGCAAAATTGAGTGGAGGACTTTTTTCTGTGGGGATAAACTCCATTCATATCATTCCACACTGTTGCACACATTCGAGGGGCGTCAAACTGCAAGGAATTCTTCATGTTTTTAACACCATTCAAAAATTATAAAGAGATCCTGAAAATGAAACTGTGGGCTTTCATAAGTTTTTGACTTGAAATAGATTCTCTGTCATTTTCTGTTTCTTTTATACCCAGTCACGTTGAAACGACGACGCCCTTCTCGTTGATGGCCAGTTGAAAAATGAAAATGAACAAGGAAATGACCGTCCCCAAAACCTAAATGAGAAAAATCATGTACTAATTAGCTCCCAATCCATTCAAATCCAGCATGTTAATTCTTTTTCTACGTACAGTCAAAATAAAGAATGAAAGATAACCATGAAAATGGTGGAGTGATTGGCGGGAATTAATTTGTGAGCAGTCAGAGTCCATTTCCAGTTGATGAACCACAAACTCAACCGCTCCAGAGGAAACTGTCAAAACGAAAATTGCACACGCTTTCATCAGTCAATAATCTGGATTCCTCAAGCATTTTCCCATTCTCACTGTTCTCACATTCTCATCGTCATCATTTTGAAAAGAAATTAGTCATAAAATAAAGATTTTCCATACATTCTGACTGCGAATCGATCGGCCCATTGCAATCCCCAATTTCTCCTGATTACATCGAATCTGTCATCAAATTTTATTTCATAATTAGCCTGTATTTGATACTGAGATGGATATTTTATTGAAATGGATTTACTCTTGGATTTACCCGACTTTCCATAAATTCCCCAACGCGAACGACGAGCAGGAAAATTCCAGTCAAGAAAAAAACGTGAAGGAATTTAAATTGAGTTTGGAGTCCGTCAATGGCCAAAATAGTCCCAACATTCACAATACTCAGACAGGAAGTGGAAACGATGGCAAAGAGGAGGGAACCAGTTAAATCCGAAAATTCATTGAAACAGTTCTGCAGGGCTTCAATTCTCTCACTCAATTTCAACAGCTCCGATGATTACATCATCATCAATATTTGATAATGATTCCTCGAGTTTCCAATCAGATTTACAAATCCCTCCCGGAACGACCGAATTCAGCATATTTGTATTTCTATTCCATATTCCAGATTGATTGATGACAAAATGTCGAAAAATGTGGAGAATTTTTCCTTGTCCATTTGGAAATCAAATCCAGAGAAATTCCATCATGAATCTCAATCAAGAAAACGCCGTAAATGACGAAAAAGGAGAATGCAAACCAGAAAGTCGGTGGGATTGTGTAGTCTTCAAAAACCGTAAGGATTTTCTGGGGCTCTTTCATATAAAATTCCAGTGATTTTTTTCCAGTGAAATCATTTGAGAAAGGAAGGGAAGTTGACCAAATTGTTATGCTGTTCTCAATGGTCCGGACTTGCGTGAAAACGAAAATGAGGAAAACACTCAAGAAATATTTGAACTTGTACGATGGAACTCGAATTTTCATTTTTATTTGTTTAATCTTCATCCATTTCGTTGGAATTCTGAGGAAACGCTTGAAATTTGCTTGCCAGTCCATGTGATTTTGATGTTGATTCCCATTGGAATTGCAATTTGAACTTTGACTTTGCAGGGTTTCAATTTGTTGGATGAAATGGACAAAAGTGTGTGCCCGAGTCCAAATTGAGAATCGGATGAGACAGGCGTTCAAGTAGAAACTCAAATAATCTGATAGGAAAAGGATTTGCCGAGAGAGGAACTTGCTATACGTGATCTCTTCAATCGTGTTGTGGGCCAGAAAATCCATGAAAATCCCGACTGGGTAAATCGTGGCCAAGACATTGACAAGCGTGATGACGTGACAGAAACGGAACCGGAATTTATCGGATGAAACCAGAGGATTTCTAATCGGAATCAAACTGAAACACCAAAAATAAATCAAGTACAATCTCAACACAGCGTGCATTTTAATTTTTATAGCTCTCTGACACTCAAGAAAATTTAGAAAGATGCTTAAAACTAAAAGAGCAGAAATGAAAGTTAAATGCCAATCCATTTAAATTTTATTAGGAGTTGGAAATGACAAGTAAATTTTGTTGATGTGTTTTGCAATCAAGTTTCTCCATCTATATTCCAGAAAAACCACACTCAAGGAAATTTATTTACTTAGCAAAGGGAAAAGAATGAGTGAAATTAAATGATTATATTGGATTTTTTCTATGTGGACTCAGAAATGCTTTTTAGAGAAATTGGTTGAAAAAATGATAGGAATGAAACGTGGTTTTTAATATACTTTTAGAATTAAATTCAAGATTCTATTTAAATATAACATTCGTTTTTCAAGCTCCACTTGACAGTACCTTAGGTACTGTACCTAATAATTTAAAATGAAAATGCAGTAGATTGCAAAAAAATAAAGGTCTCAGCACCAGAACGTTGTTTTCACTCACTAAATGCGAATTTCATTCAGTATGCGGTTTTTAAAGCCGTTGAAAGGCAACCACTGAATTCCATTGCGGCTCAAACATTATTCTTGTTTTCATCATCGACCTTCCGTTTCAATGCTTCAATATTGAATTGACTAGATGTGTGGAGTCACTGGGAATTGATCCCTGCCCGATCTCATAAAACACAATGCAAAAAACCTCCGCCCCAAATCTCTTTTTTACTGCGACACTGGAAAATCCTCAGCATTTCGTCACTTTTCTCTATTTTCTCTAGCTTCATTTAATATGTTCTCTTACTTTCTAATAACTGTATAAATATGAAGTTGGAGCAGCTAGGAGATGGAGAAAATGACAAAAAAGAGTCGCCTCTGATGAAATTGACGGAATAGAATCACTCCAATCATTTGATCGTTTTCATTTGACAAGGGTAGAATCATCCTCAATTTCCAACGAACTCCATCATCCGACTCTGAATCTGAATCCCTCGTACAAATAAATTTCCAAAGTATATACTCATATAGCTGCCCCCCCCCCCCCCCCCCATGTCCAATGAAGCCAATGATCAAGAGTGCTTTGAGTCAAAGCCTTTGACTATATATATAATGAGTGTGCGAGGATGAATATTGGATTCAGGACGTATTTTCTAATCCTGGATTGACAAAGCTGTACTTACATATATATAATAATATATATTTAATGTACAAGTCTTAAAATACAAGTACATAAATACAATGAAAAATAGATTCCCATGCTCATAGGAATTCCTCATGTTTTTTCACCATCAAAATTCAATATTTGAGTATTTCTGTACGCCCGTCCCTCTGCACTCTGTATTATTCACCGTGTTGAGATTGCCTGCAGTCTCTTCTCAATTTAATTTTAATTGTAAATATTCGTGTAGATAGATAGAAATTAAATTAGTACAATTTCATATTACTACTATTGAAATGTATACATTGTAATTATAAAAGATTGGATAATCCTATATGTACTTAGTTAGTACTAAAGTATTAATACTGTAGGTTGTGAGTTGCGAATGTGAAAGACTCGTCGAGTCGAGACGTCGCGACGGCAAACATTTACATATTAATATAAAATTCCAGTACCTATATATATATCCAGTTGCTGTTTGATAAGTATTTATTAAGTAACATCATCATCATCATCAGAATGAGGGGTCTCGTACTTTTGGGGGATAACCTTCACTTAGGTCGATCAAATAATTTAATCCGATTACTCTCGTCGTCCAACAACCAGATTCATCATCATCATCCACAGAATACTAATAAAAATTTAAATTCTATCCGCTGCTTTTCTTTGCATCATCCAACAATGGTAAGAATTTCATATCAATTTAATTATTATTATTTTCATTATCAATCTAAGCATGATTAAGTTCATTGTACATTGTAGAAGCTATTTCGGGGGGAATTAAGTGTTTAAAGAGGACCGAAGCTTGAGGTTTATATAGACTTTATATATAATTTGATTGCATTGAGTGAATTTAGACTTGGACACAATAAAATTTCTTACGTTATTTTAGCATTTTTACTAACAATTTTTTATTAAAGTTGTGTGCTTTTTTATGTTCTCTTACAATATAGTTCTTTACTTTAATTTGATAGTTAAATTATGTCAAACCAAGAAAATGATAGCAAGGCTAGTAGTAGGATATGTTATTGTTGTTGTTTCAGTAGTCGTCATAAGAATCAAAATAATGCTGATAATGACAATGAAAACTTTTGGCCACATTACGTGCCTGTAAAGCATTATAATGCCGGTATTCCAAATCAAATAATTGTACAGCAAGAAGAGCAACATGAAGAGTATGAGTCTTTTGTAGATAATGTAAATGTGAGAGACAGTATATACAATGTTGAATGTAAAAGTTGCGAGTGTTTCTTTTGGATAATGATGATTTATATTATTATATTATAAATTGCTTATTTTTTCAGGCGGAATATCGACTAGAAAGTGATACCTTTGGCGAGCTGAAAGTACCAGCGGATAAATTGTATGGAGCACAAACTCTGAGATCCGTCATGAATTTCCCCATCGGTGGAACTTCTGAAAGAATGCCTGTACATCGAATATAATAACATTCTATATCAAATATGTAGTATGCACTTACATAATTACGTAAATGATAAATGTTTGATAAATGTATATACCTAATAATACCTATTTTAGCTCCCTGTCATCAAAGCAATGGGTATTCTCAAAAAAGCAGCTGCTATTGTAAATAAGGATTATGGATTAGACCCGAAAATAGTTGATGCCATTTGTAGAGCTGCAGATGAGGTAAAGAAAAAATAGTTTTTTCTTAATATTTACATAGAAATGCAAAGTGTTAATTTAAACGTTTTACATTTTTAGGTAATTAGTGGGGAGCTCTATGAAGAACATTTTCCACTCGTCATCTGGCAGACAGGTTCCGGAACTCAAACTAATATGAATACAAATGAAGTGATTTCAAATCGAGCAATTGAATTACTCGGAGGAGAATTAGGCTCAAAAAGCCCTGTTCATCCAAACGATCATGTCAATAAAAGCCAGGTAAGTTTATATTTTCCAATATTCCGTACGTATGTGTGTAATACACACTGTGTAAGTATGCATGTAAATATATGTATATATAGTTTATAAAGCAATTGAATGTCACACATTATGAGCAATCCCAAATACTAAATCCTACATGTAATAATTTTTGTTACAAATTAATTCTAGAGTTCAAATGATACATTTCCCACAGCGATGCATATTGCAGTTGGAGTCGAATTACATCAAACTCTTTTACCTGCTCTCGTCATGCTCCGGGATGGTCTTCACAAAAAATCCAAGGAATTTGAGAAAATTATCAAAATTGGAAGAACTCACACTCAAGTGAGCTTTTATTATTTTTATTATTATTATCTGAGTATCAAGTCTTTATATGAATTCTGGGTTCTAATTACTCATGTTTATTCATGACGATAAATGATATTATTATTAATCAGGATGCCACACCATTGACTCTCGGACAAGAGTTTAGTGGTTACGTCCAACAGATTGACTTTGGTATTGAGAGAGTGAAGGCAACATTACCTCGACTTTACTTTCTTGCTGCTGGAGGGACTGCTGTGGGAACAGGATTGAATACTCGTATTGGGTTTGACAAGAAAGTCGCTGATACCGTTGCGAAACTCACAGGTAAGAAGATGATACGAATGATACCTAATATTCATTTTTTTACAATAACAAAAAAACATGTTGCAAAGTGACAATAAATTTACCTTTTTTTATTAGGATTGCCATTCGTAACAGCACCAAATAAGTTTGAAGCTTTAGCTTGTCATGATGCCATGGTTGAAGTTTCTGGGGCTCTCAACGTCATTGCTTGCTCTTTAATGAAGGTATGTAGAAAATTAGTAATATTAAAGTTTCCAATTTGTACAAGTTTATTAATACTTTGGTTTAGTTTTTTGTTATATTATGACTATTATGTATATCATGTATTTTTCTTTTCTCTATTTAGATTGCAAATGACATCCGGTTTTTAGCTTCAGGACCTCGGTGTGGTCTCGGTGAGCTTTCATTGCCGGAAAATGAGCCTGGTTCTTCTATTATGCCCGGAAAAGTAAATCCAACTCAATGTGAAGCCATTACAATGGTGGCTGCTCAGATTATGGGAAATCATGTAGCTGTGACTGTGGGTGGAAGCAATGGGCACTTTGAATTGAACGTGTTCAAACCCATGATAGTTGCGAATGTTTTAAGGTAAACTTATCATGATCAATCATTGATAATCAATTATTCGTTTTGTTATTGTGTAATACTTGTTTTCTTCGCGAGTAGTCAATAATTTTGTTTTTGTTTTCTGTAGATCAATAAGACTCATTGGAGACAGTTCAAAAGCGTTTACAACAAACTGTGTGAATGGAATTGTAGCTAATAAGGAAGTCATTGCGAGAATCTTACATGAGTCTCTCATGTTAGTCACAGCTCTTAATCCTCATATTGGTTATGACAAAGTGAGTTTATTAACTACTTTTGATTTAATTATATAAGCCAGCATATTGTAAATATGTACATGTACCTATATTATTTTGGCAATAATTTTGTGTTTCAGTCCGCAGCGATCGCCAAGTTAGCACACAAGGAAGGAACAACATTGAAACAGGCAGCTTTGAAATTGGGTTATCTAAGTGAAGCAGATTTTGATAAGTGGGTCAGACCTGAAGATATGTTGGGGCCGAAGTAAAGAAAGAAAAAACGGATTACGGTGATATGAAAATCCACCAGACGGAATAAAAAAAGAAATGTTTTTCAAAATTAATATGAAAGTTTTGTTGGCTTACATTCTGTATTGTAGTTTCTAATTACAGTACGTTTGCTATACAACGATAATAATATTGTTATTTTGATTGCAATGCTTTAAATAGTAAAATGTTTTTCTCTCATCTCAAAACATAATACTTTCAAAATGTGATTTCTTCTTCAATTTATTAAGGAGAGTCAGTAGGTATAATCATTATACCAGTGCATCCAGAGGCTGTGGAGACTTGGCCATACCTGCATCAAGTAGTCATCTCCAATTAATAATACCGATCAACAAATAAGTATCAAAATCCAAGATCAAAACCTTGACAAATGTACCTCCAAATATAATATTTGAAATATTAGTTGATTGATATTTTTATATTCAGAATGAAGAGATTTCAAATATTTCATTTTCATTATACGAAGAAGTATTGCTCAGTACAATGTTTTATAGATAATATCTATATAATATCTATATAGATAATATATATAAATATATAATCTTATATTATAAGATTTATAAGAAGTACTTCACACGACTACACGAGAGAGAATAATTACAATTACTATGGAGTGAGCATACAAAATACTTTCGAGTCATCCTTTCCAGAGCGCTTTTAGTCGAATTACCGGCGCTCAAAAATCGTCCGACTTTTTCGTCTTTGTACGACTTTTTTCATTTTTGGTGTTTTCCTGCAGTTTTCCTGTATTAATTTTTTTGGTAAATAAAGTTACTCATTTAATTGCAGTTAAGATATAATGGAAGCCTTTTTAAAAACGGGTAAATTGGGTAAGTCTACCCCTAAAGTTGACAAGTCTAAATCGGAAGACAAGAAAAAATCAAAGTATCCTGTGCCTTGGGTTGAAAAATAGTAAGCCTATTCTCTCTTTCTCTTTAATTTTATCCAATTAAATATCTAAATACTTATTACCATTTTAACACATCTTAATCTTCGTGCATATTTTTTTAACCTGTCAGTCGACCTAAAAATATTACCGACGTGGTACAACAAGAGGAAGTTGTTTCAGTATTACAGAAAACATTGGAGGTATATCTATATACTCATTTTGAAAATGACATTTTTACCTAAAATTGACATTATAGTAGCCATTATTCGCTTAAAACTATAATACCGAATATATTTTTGTTTGTCATGTAACAGGGAGCAGATTTGCCAAATCTTTTATTTTATGGTCCTCCGGGCACGGGAAAAACAAGTACAATTTTAGCAGCTGCGAGGCAATTATTTGGAGATAATTACAAAGAAAGGTGAGTTTTTCTGGATATATAGTTATATAGTTATTTACCTACTACGCCGCATAAAGTAAATAAATACGTAAGTTAAACATGAATGATTCGATATAACTGTAATTGTAATTTGAACTAATTTGTATTGATACAGAATTCTGGAGTTGAATGCATCTGATGAACGAGGAATTAATGTGATTCGAGAGAAAGTCAAGAAATTTTCACAGCTAACAGCCGGAGGAACAACAGCCAAGTAATCGTTTGAAAGCTAAAATACAGAATACAACAACTCATTATTAACTTGAATTGACTTGAAATGTTCGTTTGTATATTTGTAGTGGAAAGCCTTGTCCTCCATTCAAATTAATTATTTTGGATGAAGCAGATGCAATGACACACGCTGCTCAAGCTGCTCTCCGTCGTACCATGGAGAAAGAAACTAGATCCACACGATTTTGTCTCCTTTGTAATTATCTATCTCGCATTATTCCTCCATTGACTTCTCGGTGCTCTAAATTTCGATTCAAACCTTTAAGTAAGTCAACAATTCATGTGAATGCGTTTACTTATTGTTAGTAACTAAACTTTAGTTACATTTTTACTTGTGTGATAACAGGAAATACGTGTAGTATATATGTACCTACGTATAAAATATTTTAATATTTAACAATTTTAACATTATTACGTAGATGATGAAATGATAAAGAATAGACTCCAGCTTATAATTATGGAAGAGAAAGTACAGTTCCAGGATGGCGTCATCAAATCTCTCATTCAAGTATCCGACGGGGATTTACGTCGAGCCATTACCTCGCTTCAATCTTGTGTCCGTCTGAAGGGTCTGGAACATGTGTTGACTGTAGATGATGTTTTAGACATTTCTGGGGTATTGCTAACAGCAATCTGTTTTATTTTATTTTTTATTTTATTCTAATCATTACAAATTACTTACGGCTAATGTGAGGATGTACATACTTAAATATGCAACTCCATTATGAACTATGTATAGGTCATACCAGGAGTTTGGGTTACTAAACTGTACGAAGCTTGCCAAACGGGGAATTATGATAAAGTTGATGCTTATGTCGAGGAAGTGAGTCGGAATGGGTTTCCAGCTGCTGCCATACTAGACCAGTTTTTTCATTTCACATTAGAAGCTCAAGATATTGATGATGTGAAAAAAGCAATAATTTTTGAGAAAATTTCGGTAAAATTCCACCTCGTACATAATAATTATAGTAAACGTTATTAAATAAAGTAAATAACAAATAATAGAGTGTGCAGAAAATAGATATGTATTTTTTTTATTTTTTTTTGTATTTAGGAATGTAATTTTCGTTTGATGGACGGAGCCAGTGAATACCTTCAACTCATGGACTTTGGAACTACTTTAATGCGTGCCTTGGCCTAATACTTTTATATTTACATTTCTATTTACTAAGTACACAATACTTTCCTTATTATTATTACGTAAATACCTACTATCACTATTCAATGAGTCGATTCAAACTTGAAGTTTTTTGTACTTTTTTGTCATTTTGTGTAAGTTGAAATAAGCATTACCTATTATTTTAGCTATAATTATTAATTATCTATTCGTTTTTTATCCTTGAAAGATAACGACAATAAAAATAAAACTAGAGAACTTCTTGCGTAACACAGTTGGATCATCCAAGTCCATGAATAATCTTATTAGATATTCATTTCAACGGCATTTTAAATAAGCAAATACCACGGAGTTGTAAAATAAGAGAAGAATTAACGAATATGTACATGCACGTAATGAGCGAAAAAGGTTTTGGCAATCATTGTGTTGACATTAAGCAAGGCCATTCCAATACTAGCACCATCGTGAGCATCCCACCACAACCCCAAAGTTTTTTATATTTTCTTTGATCCTAGGCCGCGAGAAATTTAAACCGGGTCTTTACTATAATGAATGTTGTCACATTCTTGTCCCGGAGTTATAAAACTAATTCATTCATTTTAACTCCGTGTATCTTCTACTATAGAAAAATTCTTTTTCTTTTTCATCAGTAATATCAACATCATTATCACCATCGTCCTCAATTACCATCATTATCATGTGAGTGTAGCAAACATTATCCTACATTTCATGCATTGTGTACTGTATTTATGTAAGTTGTTTTGTGTGTGTGTATGAATGTCAGCACCGGCCCGGTTACCTGGTACCAATTTGACAAGAGTACCGGGGAGGAGAATACTCATTGGGCTGGTGCTAAAAAAAAATTTATTGTTAAAATCGTCCACGGATCATCGCAATTTTTTTTTTGGTGGGGTTCGTTTTGTGGGGCGTACCAAAAGGAGTAGACACGAGATAAAAAAAGTCTTGGAATTTTTTTTTGATTTTTCTCAAATTTGATAGACATGTTTTTATGTTGCATAGACTATGCCTGCCCAGTTTCAATTTTTTTTGCCGAGTCCTTTGACCTCAGCAGGTCACCAAAGGTCAACAACTGAAGTTGGTCGCACAGAGACAATCTGGTGTACTGTAGTACACCAAATTTTCGTAAATTTTAGGCTAATTAAATTTTCTTAACTCACCAACTCTGTGTCTCCAACCGTTAGACTTCCAGAGGTCAAATAAAGAGTCACAAGGGGTCAAAAATCAAAGTTGTTCAATTTGATTTTTAAAAAATCCTGAATTTATTTTTTCATATAACCTCTCATCGCCTCGTGCATTGATCCTTTGTGCTTGTAGGTCGAAGTCTAAATGTTCCTTCTTAAATTGCAAAGGCTTGGAGGAGAACGTGTCGTATTTTAGGTAGTTTGTTTACTCATGCTAGTTTGTATATTCATGCCCTTTTGTGGCGTATGTAATTAGTCTTCTGTCGTTTTGGTAATTCAACGTTTTGTGGTGTTATGTACAGATTTCCTAAATATAGAGACGAAATTAAACAGAGCTGGGTGAGCGCCGTTCGAGCAAGCCGATGCAGTCCTTCCTGGAACCCGACTGAGCACAGCCGTGTGTGTTCTCGTCATTTTGACAAACAACAAATTGACCGTGGTGGTGTGTATCCTCGATTAAAAGACAATGCTGTTCCTGACTTTCGTGACATAGGTAATTTCAAACGATGGTTGTATAGTTTTCTACAATTCTACAGCACATTTATGCCGGGATTTAAATTTTACTGCTTTGTGTAGAAACGGCTGTAGAGACGGTTGAGGAGAATGTGCTGCAAGGACGCAGAGCACCACCATCAACAACAGCAACAGGTTTGTCAACATAAATGAATAATGCGGGTGGCGAAGGTGTCCTAGATCACTCTATGTGCTAAGCCTTCAACGAGATTACACTGTTTGTTTTTTGTCTAAACTTGTTTGTTCCTTATCTATGCTATGGTGGTTTGTTTGTGTTGTTCTAGTAAAACTGAAGATGCCGTCTTTACGTATCGTGTACCATCAACAAGACCTCTTGGCCTCCGGTTGTTTCTTCTTAGCCGCCGCTGTTCTGTACAGAGAACCTGTGAAGGTTGTTACAATCACTGCCTCGCTGGGAATTGAGGACGACGACGTAGACGTCCTGATTCCAGTTTCTAAACTGGCCATCATCCCGAGTAAGGACCAGTGTTTTGCAACAGCTTTTGCCTTTAGCATACGCATAGGTTTGTGTACTAATGTCTTCTTGTGTTCACAGATACACCCGCCCAACCGCTCAAGATAAAGGGTGAGGATACATTAGCTTCTCCTCCCGTGACAGTCAATAGAAAGCCGGCTGTCCGCAACCTCATGGACAATTTTAACAACGACGACACTACTCCAACAACATCGAAGATTCCATCACCATCCCTTCAGTCATCCATTGCCAGTGAGCACAGTTACTTCTCAATAGTTAATCCCGGAACTGAAGCAAAACGGCTGAAATTAAGGCTTGAACACACAGCAAAGAAAGTCCGTAAAGCAAACAAGAAACTAAAGCGACGGGACGTCAAAATCAAATCCCTCGCACATACTTGACCCAATAGTGATTTTACACAAATTCTTACCCTTAAATTCAGTATTCGACAAAAATTTGACCTTATAATTAACAACTGTTCATTTTTTAATTTTGTACCATTATTATATTTTATTCCCCATCTTCCTCTTAAAAGATCCTTTAGCTGGAACCCGTCTTATCGTATATTTTTTTACTCAAAATTTAACGCGAGAGTTGACGGGTCACGAATGAACAGACACACCGAAGGTTTTTTTTTTGAAGAGACACAATCGTTACTTTCGGCGTGCGGCTCCAGATGTCAACCGCTGATTTCCTAAATACATGAAGTTCCGTCTTTTATTCGTTCTTCTCTCCATTTAAGGGTGAGTTTAGTAAATAATTTTCTTGAAAAAAAAAGATTTTTTTAAAAATAATTTCTATTGGTTACGTGAAAGGTCTTTTTACCGTGTATAAACCATAGCAATAAATTTATTATATATTGCGCTCACCAGCCATAGTCAGACACTTTTTTTCCGTACTACATAATATGTAGTATATTATATACAGATCTATACTGCATATCTATAGATCTATACACGCAATGATAAAAGCCATATGCAATTTCTCTCTTTCTCTCGTTCGCATTTATTTGTGTAGTAGTAATAATCTATTACTAGTACAATAGTAATTTTATTGTACGCGACGCACTGATTTGAAAATAATAATAATAATATGACAAATTTTCTCTGTATATACCGACATCTTTTACACAGACTTTCGTCCAGTCAGCAGTGCACCATCAAACCGAAACTGCGTAAAAAC
>JAIUND010001312.1:0-38001 GCA_034699125.1 Gisinianus flammeolus | reverse complement strand
ATGTGACATGGGGGGTGTCCAGGGACATAACTTCATATTTTTGTGACAAAATGTGACATGGGGGGTGTCCAGGGACATAACTTCATATTTTTGTGACAAAATGTGACATGGGGGGTGTCCAGGGACACAACTTCATTCTTTTGAAGTGTTCGCTGGTAACAAAGCCTTTATTTCCAAAAATTTCGTTTTATCTTGTGTCATTTGACAAAAATTCCCGTTCTATCTGGTGTAAACTTTGAAAAAGTTCGTATTTTTTACTGACAAAATGAAAAGCTTTCTGTAAATTGTCAAAAACATACGGCACAAGCGTAGCGAACCAAAAATTTGGTAACAAAATTACTGTATATTTGAGAGGACTTTGGCTAAAAATTCAGCATTTTGCTGGTTTTCATTGACAATTAAAAACTAGCAGAGCCAGGCCTTTTTGTTAAAATCCCGCCATAAATGTGACCTCAGAGGGGCCCGGTATGGTCATGGGTGACCTCTAGCTATCCCGTATTTGCGGCTATACTTTTTGTGACAGAATGTGACCTGTGATAGATTCTGGGTCTTTCATGGTATATTACAAGGACAGGCAAAAGATAAGGGGAAGCAGAAATCACATTTTGTGACATGCTGTGACAGGGAGTGGGGGGTACCAAAAAAACGGGATTTTTTTGTGACTTCTTTTACGGACGTTCCCTAACGAATAAAGAATTCAAATCTATATATTCATCTCATTATTCGGCATGCAGCTCCACATTTATTTTCCCATTGACTGATTAATTAATTGTATGGCAATTACCTTTGGTGACCCAAATGTGAAATCACTGAATTACTGAATGAATGAAGGACTGACTGCACAGAATCAGAATATGAAATGAACTGAATAAATCATTCCATAAATATTGACGTTTGTATGTGGATTGACTTGACTTTCCTTTTTCCTTTCCCACACATTATTCACCAAACATTTGACGACTTCTCTTTTCAACTTTCGAACACCGCGGTCCGTCTATCCGTTTGAAAACCTTCATTTTCATTGAAATATACAAGTGGTGACTGTGTGCTGGACAAAAGGGATGACGTTGGCGAGTCGGGTATTATTGGCGTCCGTGCCATTGTTGGCGAGTCTGTACGTGGAGCGATATCGGGAGGCGGACAAACTCCACGCTTTCCCCAATAATCCACCAGATCTCAATCTCCCCGTTCAACAACTCTTTGATTTCATCGTGGGTACGCGTGTACAAACAAATTGGGTTTGTCTTGAATTATATGTGTATACATACTTGAATTCCTTCTTGCTGGCGGTTCATTTGAATTTTGAGTCCCCATATAGATTTGAACTGCATGTACATATTTATTTGGCTTTATAAGTATAGTTGGAGGGGGGACGGCGGGGTGCATTGTTGCCCGGAGGCTCTCCGATGCCCAGTTTACGGTGTTGCTCTTGGAAGCCGGAGGTATTATATTACAATATAATTTAATTGACATGTCTCATTGTTATAGTGCAACTGTGTGTGAAATCACATATTTTATTGCTCATCAAAAATCAAAAATTGAGTGGGATCTTCAAAAAAAAAAAGAAAAAAAAAAGTGAGCTTGACCCTTTGCACTTTTACTTAGGTGATCCACCGCCATTGGTAGCCGTCCCGATTTTATTCAGCGCCCTGGACAGCCTTTCCATCATCGACTTTCTCTACACGTCCGTGCGGCAGGAGAATGCGGCGCAGGCGCATGGTGGCCTCATGTACTTTTCTCAGGGGAAGATGCTCGGCGGCTCCTCATCCCATAATGAGCAATATTACGAGCGCGGGCATCCCATTAGGTTAATTACCTTAATTAATTGATTTACGGCAAAGACATCTGAAATCCACTAATAGCTGAATCACCCTTAATCGATCCTTAATCGATTCTGTAATCGTGTATAATCATTATAAATAAGTTTAAAAAAATATGTAAAATAGCTACAAAGAGTGGGCGGACATAACGGGGGATGACAGTTGGCTCTATTCAAATGTTCTCCAGTACTTCCTCAAGGCGGAGAATTACATGGGGAAATGGGGGAACGCTCTGAGTAGTGGGCAGCACAATGTGGGTGGGCAAATGGGGGTGAGTCGCCCCACTTTCGGGCCGGGAAGACAGATTTGGTTGAGTGCGGGCGTTGAGATGGGCTATAAAGTAAGCGATTCAAATGGGCCCCAAACTCCTGGTAAGAACGTTCCTTATTCGTTCAAAGACTTCAAAAACTCGAGACTCCAACAAAATTGAAAGCAAAGTCTCTCTTAAGGAGATTAAGTTTTGAATCTTTGAATTGTATTTTTTTATGAAGGGTACCGGCCGTACGAGTACAATAGACGAATGGGAAGACGAGTGAGCACTTACACTGCTTATATTCAGCCGATTGAGAAACTTCGAAGGACCCTCACGATTCGGCGCTATTCCTATGCGTCTCAGGTTAATTGCTCTTTCAATAGCATTTTATTTTTTTAACAACACAGGGTCAAATATAATAAAAAAATATGTCCAAATGTTTTTTGGGGGCATTCGTTCAAATTGAAATCTGCTATAGATTTTGTTCGAGGGGAAAGTGGCGACGGGCGTTCTTTACGAGCAGCATGGTGTTCCACGAGTTGCTCGAGCATCTAAGGAAATCATTCTGAGTGCCGGCGCGTACATCAGCCCAATTATTTTGATCAAGTAAATTATGCATACATCCAAAAAAAAAAAAACAAAATCCAATGGACGAACATGTGCCATTTTATTATTAAAGGAGCTTTGCTATCCGTTCCTTCAAAATAGGTCAGGAATTGGACCCCCTGATCAGCTGGCGGCGGCCAAAGTCCCAACCATTGTGAATCTCCCAGTTGGGCTCAACTTGCAAACGCATCCATTTTTGAGACTGTCCCCGTTCTATGTGACAGATCCTTCAAAAGTTTGGACCCTCCGACGGAACCTGACTTTTGATGATATTTCCGAGTATCTCAAAACGGGAGAAGGTTCTTACAGATTTGTTTTTTTTAAACCAACCTTGTTCGTATTTGTCTTGAAATTGACATATTTTTTATAATTTCCACAGGTCCGCTTTCATACGGGGATTCGGAAGCGCTTTTAGTCTCGACTCGAGCCACTTTGGTGGACAAACAACCAGAGTGGCCGGATATCCAACTTCACTATGAATTCGTGGGGAGGGAGAAGAATTCCGTGTTTTGTGTGATTGAGGTCACGCGACCGTACAGCGTCGGCCGCGTCACTCTGAATACAAGTGCGACGGGCATGGATGACGATTTCCTGCCCATCATTGATCCACAACTTTTTGTTGACCCCAGTGATGCGGATGTCATGCTTCAAGGTTACACCTTCTTGACTGTCCAATTCCTTCTTGACAGTCCAATTCCGTAAATATTCCTTAAGAACAAATTATTTCTAACCACACAGTTTTCCGATTGTTCTTTTGACCGCGCAGGCGTTGACTTTTGTTTGCACACAATCGAGAAAACGGAGGCGTTCAAGAAAATCGGAGGTCATTTTACTGGACAGTCTGTGAGAGGCTGTTCCAACATCCCGTTCCGATCCAAAGAGTACTGGAAATGCTATCTTCGTCAGTTTGGGGTGACTGCGGATCATCCTTGCTGTTCAAACAGGTCCGCTTTTTCTGTAGTACAGAGTTTTGCTTGATTCTCTGAAATTTGGACTTTAGTTTTTGCAGACTTTATAACAGAAATGTATGTTGAGCAAAACGTTGCACAAAATGTTTTAGAATGGGGAAAAGGAAGGATCCGAAATCCGTCGTGGACACGAATTTCAAGTACAAAAACCTATATAGCAAAACACCAAATAATGCATCGCGACATTTCGTGTGTTAATCAGGAAAACTGACTATGTTTATATATTTTCTGTGTACAGAGTCATTGGAGTTGATCATTTAAGAGTGGTCGATGCGTCCATCATTCCGCGTGTGCCAAATAGCAATATTGCTGGACCAATTTTCATGCTGGCAGAGAAGGCAGCGGCGTTAATGATTCAACAGTACCAATAATTATTTTTTTTGGAAGAACAAATATGGGGCCCATTTTCTATATAGAATTAAAAAATGAATTTGAATAATTTAGTATGAGCCATTAGTAATTTCTTCAATCTATTATTAAATGTATAATTTCGTTTTCGATTTTCGAGATTAAAAAAACTAAACGAAATTAAAGGATGATGCGATTACAAACCGGACATTTTTCATATGATTTGAATGGGACGGAATTTTTGTAAAAATATCCTCAAAAGATGTATCTATATGAAAAACTTCAAAAAGGCCATCAAGTTTGCATTTTTTATTATGTTTTAATTGAAAATCAATTAACTCGCATGTCAAATGACGCTTTATTATTATTATGTAATTATATTTGCAATCGCATGTTATTGAGTCATGCTAAAAAAAAAGAATTTGTATAACAGAGCAAAAAGTGTTATTGTATTTTTTTAGGACCGTTTGAGGAAACTGCAGACGCCGGAGCAGCAGGTGAGTCGTTTGAGATTGGCGCCGAGTCCTCTCCGCCAGATGGAGCTCGCATAGACTTCCCCAATGAAATTGATGGCGGTCCTCGCCGTGCCATTGTTCATGCCATTTCCCGTCCCGCCCATCGACGGATAAAGGGAGCTCTCCAAATCCTAGAGATAATAAACCCCACTTGGAACGACAGCGGGCCAAAGTTCCTCAAAACTGTTGATTTGATGATGCATTTTGTGGCCGCCATCATCGACTATAAAATCCCAAGGTCCATGTTCCGCAACCAACTTGCGCAACAGCGCCCGATCCGCTTGATCGCCATACGTCATTATTGGCTTCTCCTCCGCGGGCACTTTCAAATCCCTCACCCACTTTTCCCCACATTTTTGATCCCACTCGAGAAAGTAAATTTGAGGGTGGATGAAATAGGTGAACCATAATTTCCAGGAGTTCCCGGGTTTGGCCATGTTGCAACCAAGACCGATTTCCAGGATTTTGAGGCGAGGGGTGTGCCGGTAGAGGGCCAGACTCTTCATAAATACATTCGTACTCGTGCGTGATTGGATTCAATTTATCCGTTCCCGATTCCCGGGCGAGTTGGAAAAAACTTTTGAGCCCCGCAGCGGCGATTGAAGGGCTCCGTTTCTCATGATCATGGTCATGATGGTGGTGCTCTTTTGAATTGGGATCAACATCAACTTCCTTGATGGAAGTGTAATAGAACAGACCAAGAATCCCGAGGCCACATGCAATGACCCAAAATTGGGTTCGATCCGGAACGGGAAATGCCATTATTCGAGTCGTCCTTTTGTTTGTAAAGGTATAATATAGACTTTTATTTACATTGACAATTGTCAATTGAATACAACTAATACGAAAGAAATCATCGGGTAACTTTAACTTTATATAACAGCACAGAATTAGGCGTTCATCACGCGGATTCCTCACTTGCTCCTCTCTTGTTTTTAAAAAGGAGCGGGAATCCTCAAGCCTCCAAATATATTTAAAAGTCACAATTCGAAATTGCAAGTATATAGTTCAAAAAAATTCACATGAATATCAATTTGGTGTTGTTGTTGTGTTGTTGTTGATGAATTCGGATGGAGAATTTTGTTTCACAACAAAACTATATAATTTTCTATGGCAACCAACTTTTCTATGGAGGCAGAGAAATAAATCAAACAGCATGTGGATTTGAATTTTTTTCTCTTGCCGCCAATTGAGTTAGGAATTGGGAATTGGATGTGTGTCGGATTGTGAAGTGATATGTATAAGTATATATACTAAAGGGGAAGAAAATAACTGTCTATATAGTGTAAATGCAAGTGCAAATGTATAAAAGTAAACATCCATTCAATTTGTAAACAAAGTGGAATTGTATTTTATTTTGTGCAGAATATAAATTCATGGAAATATATTACCTAAAATGTAAAAATGCACTTATAATATACCTGTCGACAGTATCCGCTTAACTATATACGCCAGGCGGAAGCTAGCCAAAAGACCCACAGCTATAATTTACTGATCCCAATTTAAATTGACCTAACACAAATTTTGACCTACACGGACCTAACCTAACCTAAATGAATTAGTTTGGCCTAAATTTGACCTAGAATAAATATTCTGACCCAAAGTTCACCTAACTTGGACCTAAAATAAATATTTTGACTTAAATTTGACCAAAGAGATGGCGTGGCGGGACTTTAGAATGTTGAAGGGAGGCAAAGTTTGATTGTGCTCATTCCACAATCCTTCAAACGACTCGCAAAAGTCCAACTCGTGCATGTGTATGATGGAAAACTTGCGAATTGTACCGTCAGGAGGGGCGAGTTCGACCGACCGGGGGCGAGTTCGACCGATGCGTCTCGCGTTTTTAATGGGCTCCTGACTAAAAATGTTAGAAGTTTGAAACTTGATTTAGTCACCACATGAACGGACATGTGTTAGGCTGTTGAAATCTTTTTATTTGACGGCTGTATGTATTAAGGCTCATGAGTACGGCCAGATTGTAAAAAGCATGTCAAAAATGGCATTTTTTAACCCCGGAAAACTTTGTCTAGATCAACGTGACCCCGCGTTTCAAAATTCACAAAAATTTTACCAAAGATTCTTCAAACATGTGTGAGGTTGTGTGCATAATCATTTTGGTGAGAATCTTGACCTTAGAATGAAATTCATTTTTTTACGAAACCACAACGGTTTTTGATGAAAATGGGGCGAGTTCGCCCGATCTGTTTATGCATGAAAATCGCAATTTTTCGGGTCAAATTTATTTGGGGCTCTTTTTTATTTCTCAAAGCATCGACTTAATGAGATCAGTGAGGCTGGAACATTGATTTGGCCACCGACGTCGTACGACTATCATTTTGCCCAAATATCAATGAAAATACCCGTCCAAATATGGGAATTCAAGGTGGCCGTATGGAAAAGTCCAAACGAACCGTGAGGTCACACATTTCCATTCCATTTTATAGCAATAGAACTAGAGAAAGAATTTTGACACATGTTAGTATAGTTTGACTAGTTTTGGTACGTTTTAAGCCGACTTTTCCCCAAGCGGTCGAACTCGCCCCACCTCCGGTCGAACTCGCCCCACCTCCGGTCGAACTCGCCCCACAAAACAAGTTGGCTCTGGTTCAGCCATGTGCGACAATTTTCAAAAACTTTTGGTACGGAATTAATGGCGAATGGTTGCATCATAAGTGTGAAAAATTTCATTAAAAAATTCCCGATGGGAAAATTTTTACATGGGCCCAAAGTCCGAAAAACTCGAAAATCGGTCAAACTCGCCCCTCCTGTCGGTATATATATATACAGAAAAGAATGACGAAGGAAAACGAGGAACTGTGTGAATCATGTAGAATGCGTTCAAAAAGAGGAGGAGCCGAAAGTATTTCCAGCGCACATCCACATAACTACGACATTTATTGAAAAATTCCTTAGATTAGCAGGGGAAGCCTCAATTATAAACTATTAGATGTATTGAAAATATATAAGAATATGCAATGCATATTATGCATTTGTATACGCGCGGTATTTAAACTGTTCACACCACAGTTTCTATATATTAAAAACATTTGAACATGAAAAGAATTTTCTCAATTTGCTCAAACTACAAACTATGCACTTTTCTTACAATCAATTTATTTGTTATTCCACAATGATGAATTGTTTTCGTCAGTAGTATACTTTTGAATCAATAGTTTTGATCATTGTATTTGAGGAGTTTGGATGACGACAGCTGTTCAGAGCAATCCTGAATCCTGAACAGTGAGATTGATCTCATCACGCGAATGCAAATTTCATTTATTTCCTCCTTTTGAATAGAATTTGTATTAGGATCTGTGCATTCTGTGTGCATTTGAAATCATATATATATATTATGATCTGTTTCTCTTGGAATCTTAACAAAGAGAGAATGACGTTTGCCGTCAATTTTCTCAGCCGCCGCGCCGTCACAATTGGATGAACGAACGAACGAACGGTAAACACAGATTTTTATACATATATGACCGCGTGCATGCATGTGCATTGTTTCACAGCAACACCAGCAAAAAACAGACATTTGGATGCGGTCACAATGTATTTTCCTCATTTTTCTCTCGAGTTGTCCTCAGTTCACATTTCACACGGAATTCCCTTGTCAATTATTTTAAATATATTGTGTATTGGAAAGGAAGTTTGTCCAATTGCACATTTAATAGTCAAAACTGCAAGTGAATCATATTTATTTGGCAAAACAAAAAAAATGATACGGGTCCAAATTTCCCATGGGAAGAAATCTCAAACGTTCCGGACATTTCGTGGAGGACAACAACAACTCTGCAATTATTATTCCTCGCCGTTTCTTGCTCGCGTCTTGATTCTTTTCATATTCATCATCATCATCACTTCTTTTGCCGCGGAGGTATATACAAAAAAAACTGAAAATTTTGGAAAAAATACATAATCGAGAGTTTTTTTTGTGCATGGTGCAGAAAACTACAAAATAGAACCTTGACAAAATTCTGATCATACACATAGTCCGAGTCCGAGTTTTTGGATGAGAACGTCAGGGAAAACGGGCCATTGACGATGGAAGATTTGGCGAGGAAAGTTGGGGATATGCAAGAGCGATTGTTTGAACTGGATCAATCCTTAAATCGAATGGGCAATCTGACGCTCGTAATATCCAAATCCCCTTTGACATTCCCGCCAACCATCAAGTCCCTTCTAAAACGACTGTCCGACCTTCTCAAAACCAATGAGAAATGCCGTGCGGATGAGAAAAACCTCCTGCTCGCGTTTTACTTGTACAATGTTCAACATGGAAGTTGGGAGGCCATGGCGAACGCGTCCCTTCTCATTTTGAACTGCTCTCAAACCCTGTCGAAGCTCATTTTAATACTAAATTTTGAGTTTTTTTCGGCGGAATCCAGCGGGGAACTCGGACTCATTCATTCCAATACAAAAGACGTTGTGGATTCGGCTGCGGATATTTTAATGATCGCGGAATCCATACATTTGAATGCGGGGATCGTGAATGAACTCCTCACTGAGGAATCCAAACTGAGGGGAATGGGCGGGAAAAATTTAGAATTGGATTTGAATGTCGAACTCCTCACGAGATTGCTAAAAATCATGGAAAGGTAAAATGTATAAACTGTATTAAACAAATTATTTCATAATTTGTTGGCTTAAATTAGAATAATTTTTAAATTGTATTGTATTGACTTTATTAACGTGTTGAATGACGGCTACGCAATTACATAAGTAAAAGCATTAAGATCTGCAAATGAGTCTTATTTTCTCCGCCCGAACACGGCGATTAAGCCCTAATGACTATACTGTACTTGGGGGCAACTTTACACAAAAAGGGTGCTCTTTCGAAATTCAAACTCTTGCCGTTTTTAAACAGTCATGTCTATTCCCTTCATATAAATTACTCGTTTAAACGACATTTGTTGCCGATACACCTAAGGTTTTACGCTATAGTACATTTTTGAAATCGGTCCACTGGTTTCAAAATTATCCTAATTTTTAAAAACGACAAAAATGATTAAAAAGTTGGCTATTTTAATTGGCAAGGGAGAGAAGACGAAATTGGCTCTACAATGTCGAATTATTTCGGAGCAAAATAAGATTTTGCGCTCAAAATTCTTTTTTTGTCATTTTGAGTTTTCTTGAAAATTTGAAATTTTTCAAAAAGTTTTCAAAATTTCAAAAAACCATGGAAAAGTGTTTAAAATGTAAAAATGATTTAAAAATTGTAAAATATTTTCAAAATTTCATTTTCTGTTTGTATAGGTCATGTCAACTGATTGTAGAAAATACAATTTTGAAAATCGGTCGCATGCACTTGTCAAAAGTCCCATTTACTTACTAAAGGGAAACAAGCCAAAAACCAAATTTCAAAATTCTGTAACTTTTTGAAGAAATTAAATTGGCACGTAAAACCTTCATATTCATGCTCAGGAGACTCGAATTGACCAGTAAGGTCTTTTCCAGGTCAATATCGAAAACATAGCATAAAATGTTTACTTGTGAGTGACAAAAGTCGCTCGAGCCTCGAGGACGATTTCCTCCACTTTTGATATTGCAAGTCGTTGAGTCCATCGGATTCAAATCTTCCGCTCGCTCCCATGATTCAAAAGTGATTGATCATTATAGAGGGGAAACCCCCGCGCGGGTTCCGCCTCTCCTTTTCTGTAGAAGTCGAATCTTCAATTCGACCAATTCTCGACTCGGTCGGTCGGCGCTATAAAGGAGACGGCGCGCCGTCTCCTCGGATATATATACGGCGCTCATTCCAAATATCGGGCGCTGTTCATGTGACGAACAATTTAGTTTGACGGACGCGGACGATGAAATTGGGGGCTGCGCCAAGGAATTTGGCTCCTATATTGGAATTTGAAGGAGATCAATATGAATGGCGGCTAAAGCGCGTCTCATTACTCCTAATCTGCTCAAACGGTCAATGCGCCTGCGTGCTGGCAGACTATACGTTGATGAAGGCGCTGGAGGTTTTGATGCGACCCCAACAGTTTCATCCATATTGAATTTTGTAGCTCCGCCCCAAACATTTTCAGCCACTCCTTCAATCTTTATTTAGTTGCAGCACAGTCCTTTGGTTTTTTTCCATTTGTCCAATTTTTGACGGTATTGTACATGGGACAAAGTCAATTCATTAGTGGACATGAATAAATTGTGTATTTATTTTTGATTTGTTAATTTCTCTTATTATTATCATCATCATTTATCATACCAAGCAAATAGCTTGCGGTGTAAACTTATTGTTAGTGTAAAAAATGTAATTTTGTATATAGAGATAAAGTTGCAACAGAATGAATTGGGGAAAAAATCTGCATTTATTTCAAGCTGATTGTTGTTCATACTTCATACCATACACACGCAAAACTGCTCTTTTCCTTGGAAAAATGATGGAGTGTGGAAAATGGAAAATGGAATTTCTTATCGTTATTTGTTATATAGTTGTTAGTTGTTATTGGTGCGAGATAAAATACGATATATATAATATTTATACAAGGATGGAAGATTTCAATTTAGCAAGAAAACGAAAAGGAGCAATAACAATTAAGAGGTAATTAGCAATTAGCGGAAACTATATTGTGACTCAGACTCACACACATCACCTTATAATATTATATGAGCTATCAGGAATTAATTACACTCGCGCCCCTATATTATATAGGTAATATATATCTCTCTGATTTCTCTCACAACTCCAAAACTCAACAACAATGGAATCTTTATTTAAGAAGACAAAATGGAGTTTTTCTTCCAGGAGGACACAAAAGAGACACAACTTGCCTTCATTTTCCGACTCTTTGTGTGGCTCACTTTAATTATATACTTTATTTGTATACGTATATAATGAATGTAGATTACTATAATGTGTTATACTGATAACATCACATTAGGGACAACCAACACGAATAAAACTCATTTGTGCTTCACTCACAATCCGCCTATATATATATAGCAAAAACAAAATTAATATGTGGGGATTATGTGGTATATATTGGCATTGGCATTTCGTTAATAAGGACTTTTGTTGTGAGGTCATAGTGTCAGTGTGTGTGTGTGCGGGAATGATGGCAATGCAAATCCTTCATTAATGGATATTTCAAAGGAATTTTTATAATTATACTGTGTGGAGGAAAGTGATTCACACAGTGAGACGAGAGGAGGTATAAATCTGACAAATACAAATGAACCATAGTGAGGAAATTATCGCATCTTCATTGCGGAAATGATGGTAATTGATTTTCGAGAATGTATATAAAACAGAAAGGAAAACACACACGAAGCTCGTACAAACAGCACATCCGCACATAGTCCACACACACACACCCGCGCAATTCCCCTCGTTTTTCAATCGTCTGTGTGTGGCCTTTTTGAATTTGAACATTTGAGTGAAGAACGAACAAAAATTGTCTGTGCTCAAAATCTTTCTCAGCAGTCTATATACATAAATTTGTATATTGAACAAGGAGAAAATCATGGCGGGAGTTGGGAGTATTAATAGTTTATTTCAAATCCTCGCCGTCTTCATCCTCGTCCACTTTTGTACGAGAGGAGCAAAAGGAGCCACCACCGACGAAGACGAAGCTGAAAAACAGGTGAATTGTTGTTCCAAATTCCAAAATCCACACATGACATAAAAAATACTGACGACAAGTAGAAAGTGAAATATAGCCATATGGGGCATTTTGGAATTGATTGTAATTTTTGGGGGATTTATTTGAAATGCCCACTGTCATATATATAGAGACTTTTGAACTGGGAATCCCCAGAACTGATGGTGGAACACTTTCCTTATTTCCTGGCGGGCTGGACGAAAGACAAATTACCCGGTTCGTCTAATACAAAATTGCATTTCCCTCCTTTTTCTTCCTCTATACCCTTTTTGAGATTTATATAAACACGGACTGAGATTAATAAATAACACTTAATTAATTAAGTCTACATGTGTTTGTTTGTTGTTTAAATATGTACAATTAGTGTGGGTGATAAGTTTGGGGCGGTGGGACATGAATCGTGGCTATGACGAAGGGAAAAAGCATCCTGAGCTCCTCAAAGAATTTGACGACTACGTCCATCAAATGTTCTACCGGATCTACGAGAGCCCCAAGAACACGAGCGTGAATGAGTTCATTGTGATTGATGACATGGCGGGCTTCAATCGACATCAACTCGCCCCCAAACTCCTCAAGAAACAAGTCGAGCTCTTTGAATTATTTGCCAAGATGGACAAAACTCAAGAGACTAAACTCAAGAAAGGTTTCGGCATCAATAGTCAGTGAATGTGGATTCTCATTTATTTTTTTGCATTATTATTTTGATTCAAAGTTCCCGCATTTCAAATCCCTATACCAAAATTACAAATTACATGTACAGTATTATTCACGAGGAACTTTGAACTGTCCGCAGATGGCTCCTAGTTTTTTTTTCATTTGCTCAGAGTTTGACGGTATATGAGTAAAAAAGAAAATGAATTGATTTTCTGATTGTCTTTTGTCGAAAGTTCGTGGAGTTTTCACAAATTTACCGCCTACCGTCAAACTCTGAGCAAACGAAAAAAAACTGTATATAAAGACGCAAATGGTTTTGTCATGTTTATAGTGAATTTGGCGGCGAGGTCGGGTTGGAATATTATCAAGCAGACACTGGGCGGTTTGAAGAGCAAAATCATCATTTTCGATGACAAGAAGGATAAATGGCAGAGCGCGCTTTTGAAGGAAATCCCAAGGGAAGTTCTCCCGCCATGGCTCGGCGGTTCCGAGGACTTTAAGGAAGTCCAAATTTTCGGGACCAAAACCTACCGAATCGATCCCGTCAAACAGAATTTAGAACCCGCTCAAAATTAGAATGGAATATATGTACGATATTTTTAGCCAATCACATTCCTTGTGATGCTGATATTATGTATATTTTTCAGGAGGAGAAATATAATGCTCCCATGCATTTAATTTTTGTAAATGGAATTTCCCTGCTTCAACTTCTATATATATAAAACATGAATGAAAATAAAACAATGAGATATTGAAAGGGAAAATTACCCAGATTGAGAGCAAAAGATAAATAAACTGCAATAAATTGTAATTAATTTTAATTAATTAGGATGCACATGGAAAACAAATGGCAAACTTTCTCGGAACTAAATATACAATTGTAGAAATGCAGTTATTGATTAGGATTGAATCTTATATTTATAGTTGCTAATTGAGAGTGGAAACTATATACAAAAAGTGTTCATGATCCATAATATGAATTTCATATTTTTATGTTAGCGAAAGAGGAGTGAATGATGAATTTCAATTTGAGTGTAATTAAAAACAATTGTAAACGCTTGCGAATGAGCCGAGTGATGATTAATATAATAACTGTCGTCAATACGGAATCGAATTTGACGAGAAAATGTCACTCGGATGAGTTTGACGAGATATCCATTACCTTAAATGATTAAATGATTAGATAAGTTTTACAGGGCTAACAAAAGACATTTCATTTTGTAATCACTCAAAGCTCCTAAAGGCTTCGTGTTAAGAACGAAAAAGCAACCCTTCGTAGTTCGTGTATTACACGTGTCACCATGGTCGTCATGAAATTATTCCAACGTCCGACATAATGGAATTAAAACATTTTAAAATACTTGTGAATTTGAAATTATTGGAATCCACCGGTACAAAAGCCGTATTCGGTTTCGGTTCAGCTTAAATTTATATAGAAGATTCCCTTCAATTTTTAATCCAAACCACCAAGCCACAAGCAACAATCACAGTTGACTCTGAAATTCTCAAGCATATATATACTCAAAATCTCGACCCACCATGTCCGGATCACTCGGTGTCCTGGCCCCATTGTTGACCCCGCTCTCCACCTGTCACTTTGTCATCCTCAGTGACCTCCTGTACAACCAGCACAAACAGAAACAGACCAACCCCAATCTTCATCATCATCATCATGACTATAATTATAATTCTTTTCCCTCCCACCTGGAAAATCTCCTGTATTCAAATCTCATTCTCCCGCCATTTCGCACACCGCTCCAGAACGCCAATGACGTCACTCTGATTCGGCGTGAACGCGGAGTTTTGAAATTTGCACAGAACTGTTTCGTCCTTGTTTTTGTTCTCTTTTTTCCTCAGCAACATCAAAAGACTGCAAGAGTGGGGCAAACTAATAATAATAATGGACGGGCGCATTTGCGCGATGGCACCCCGATTTTGCTAATGGACGCTCCGCTTGCCATTAATACGGATCTCGCGGGCTCCATTGGCCAGTTTGGTTTTGGGGACCGCCAGCGGGATATTCAAATTCTCTTTCTTGACTCGCGGAAGTACGTTTACCCGCACTTGATTGCCGACTGCGTCATCCGACTCAATTACATCGTCCTCTGGTTGGATTTGGATATGAACGGGCCGAAGGAGAAAAGAGCGTATTCACTCAGTCTAATTCCTCATACTGTCAAGTTCACCATTGTCCTCTTGAGGCATATCACGCTTCACTGTGAATCGGGGGAGCGCCTCTGTTTCCGGACTTTCTCACCCACCTCTGATTGGACGTCGTATGAATCTGCTCTCGAATTTTTTCAGCAGCGGAGGTAAAACTTATGGTCAACTTTCAACTCTCTATAAGCTCCAAAAATCAAAATGAATAAACACCTTATCGTTAGTATGTTTTGATGTCGATGTTGTCCAATGCAATGTGCAGGAGGAACTTTGGAGGCAGACCGATTCCCGTCTTTATCCTCGATTTAAGTGAAAAGGTGAGACAATTATTTAGTAATTAACAATTCTGCATTCTGCATAGCACTCCAAAGCGCAAAAATCGCAAACACCAACCAAAATCACTTAAATTAAAGATGAGATGGGCTAATTAAGGAAAGGGTTAATGCATCCTTGACATGCAATGAAATCAGTGGACCAGGTTATTATGATACTAGCTAAGACATGTTTAAAATGCTCTTTTAAATTGCACAGAACTCAAAGATTCCTGACGTAATAGAATCCTTGCCATTCCGAAAAATCGTCAATGTCTGGATTCCTCGGTTCTATTTCATCGCAGACCTCCAAATCTCCCTGCTCATCGCCCATCGGTTCAACTTCACTATAAAACTCGTAGATTCTCCGGAAGTGTCCGAGGCAGAGCGATGTCTCCGTGGAATAATGTACACGGACATTAATCCCATCGGCATGGAGTTTACAAAGGAAGGCCTCCTCATCAGTCAAGACTCTTTTACACTTCTCTACGGCGTGAATGCGGCTTTGGACCTTCCCATATGTTTCCAAAGTTTTGCGATGCCCTTTGAGCCGGTCGTTTGGCTCTTATTGGGCATTAGCGTCATTCTCCTTGGGATTATTCTCAAATTCCTTATGCCAAAGCCGACAGGAATCACTTTCTCGCATGCATTCGCCATGATTTTAACGCCGTTGCTCAACCAAATCCCACAACCCATAACAAAAACAAGGGCTCGAGCTTTATTGTCCTTGTGGACTTTGGGTACTTTGCTCATTCTCACTTGCTATTTGAGCACATTGCAGAGTTTTCGGGTCGCCCCAATCCTTCGACAGAGCCTCAAGTCCTTTGACCAGCTCATGAACGAGTCGTACGAGTTTTCGTACTTTGGGCAGCTGATGCCAGATGGCAGAGACACTTTGAGCTTCACTGTGTTCGTCTGGCAGCACCATGCCAATCTGCAAGGCATGACGGTCGAGAATTTTGAAGCCTTGTCCGAGATCCAACGGCATCGTCGGCTACTTGAACAGGTAAAAGATGAAAGTAACACTATAAAAAACTAGAATGGTGGCATGTCAGAAGTTTAGAAGAGAAAAAAATGGGGGTGATATAGGACATTTTGGTTCATTTCACGTCGCGCCATCTGCAATCAACTTTTGCGTTTGAACTCTGGTGGAATCGGAATTTCAATCCTGCTTTTTGCATAATTTATATAATTATTTTCAAATTGATTCAGCAATTTCAAAACTTGACGTAGAAACTCGTTTTTGGCGTCAAAAGCGCGAGAGCTCCTAAATTAGCCCCACTTTCTTCTCTCCTCAAAAATATTGCGCGGTGTAGGAAAAAAATACTAAATATTGTTAAATGTTAAAAAAATCACCTACAGGTAAGACCTTACTCTTCAAACTTGAAAACGCCGGCCAACTCTCGCCAAATGTTTCTGCAGGATCGGCTGGGTTTTCTGGCGGATGAGAAATTGCGGAATTTAGCACGACGTTTGTGGTCTATCCTATTCCAAGTCGACTTTCACACTGTGCCAGAAAAGTTTTTTGAGATGCGGCAGAGCTGGACCTTCTCCATGGTGAATGTGGACGGGGCGATTCGTTTCTTCAAAGGATTGCTCAGCACTGGGATTTTTGAGTTTTGGTGGGCTCACCGGCGAGAGAGTGAGGGAAGTTTGAATTCTTTTAAAAACGAATTTCGGGGTGAACCAGAATTCCAGCATTTGGTGAACAAAGAACAGGCAACGGCGAGTCCGGAAAAATTGGGCAGCACGGTCATTCGGGCGATATTTTATTCCCTTCTGCTGGGAATGGCTGGGGCTTGGATTGCTTTGGTGGGAGAGATTGCCATTTTCGTGACCGGGATGGATTTAGAAAGTTTCTGGGCTACTTGGAAGATTAATTGTAAAACTGGATGGAGGGAATTGGGTGCGGAGGCGATTGTAGTTTTTGAGGGTGTGAGAGCAAGGTTCTTGCAGGTTTTGCAGCACGCAATTTCGAGTGCTTGGAGACAAAGTGTGTTATATTCAGTCAACTGTTTAGTCAAAATCAGATCAAAAATCGCACGCATTTTTTCTCTATCGGGCTTCAAGTGAAACCACAGGTATGCGTGTATTCGGCCCAAAAATGAATTAAGTTTTAGTTTAATTATGAAAGTAGATTAAAGAATAAGCTGAATTTTCTGCCCTGTGTGTGCGTGTTTTTATCTGTTTTTTTTTTCGTAAGACGGATTGACTGATTCGGTATAATCCGTATATAAACTATCGGCAACTATACGGAGAACATGTTAAATTTTTTGTCCAAAGTAAAGGAAATTGTAAATTCAACAGTGGTTTCTTTTCTATCCATTTTCTTTGTTGGTTTCGTGTATGTATTTGGGTTGTAATAATAACAATTATATAGGGTTCTCAATGGGTCGTCACGGCATCGTGATACGTCAGGAGAGCCCTTGTCGAGTTTCTAACGATGATCGTGATCATGGTGAGGATGAGTTTCTTGTCCGCAAAGAAAAACCCACCAACTTTGACCCGAAGTGGGCGACAACTCCGCTGGAATTTGTTGAACCAAAGACCCTTTTCCTTATTTCCTCGGCGCCCTTTTCCTGCTGCTTTTCCATCAATTATCATTCCATTTCCAGCACCCTTCCAGGATTTAATGGCCTTCAGAGAGCTCGCGTGAATCTCGGCGAACCGACGAAAGAAACTGATGAGGAGGAAAAGAGCGAGGGCGGCAATTACGAAACTCCGTAGATCATGCGTGAGGACAGTCAGGACGATGTTCACAATGACGACGAGTAAAAGGATGAGCTGGAACTCGAGTGGCCACAAACCATACACGGAATTGAAATGAGCCTGGAGAACTCTCAGCTCCGTTTGCCAACGACTTAGCGATTCCAATCGGAAGCTGCTCAGTCCAATGTCATGATCATTGACAGAATTCCTTCGGAGTAAACTAAAGACAAAAAAGATGTGACGGCACTTAATTCAAAAATCCGTGTGTGTGTGTGTGTGGATGATGTGAAATAATGTGTGTGGAGACTCACGTGAGTCGTTGAATGGGCGGCAGAATGGCGCTCACACAACAGAAGACGGTCGCCCCATGTAAAGCCCAGAAATAAAAATGAAAGAATGGAATGTAGAAATGAAGGAGAGCAAAAACTAGTTTGAGCCCGATGGGGATCGAAGCCGGGTCCTTCATCAGAGACGTGAGTAATTCTTTGGACTCTGGTCGAAGGAACACGTTCACACTTCGCGCCAACGATGAGAAAATGACGGCAAAGAGGAGAATGAGGAGAGTCCATCGTTGTGACTGATTGTGCTGAGAATCATTCCCACTTGTTTTTTGTACCTGTTTCTTGTTTTTGGAAGTGTCCACTCCGATTCGATGCCATTGAAATTCCCCTACAACACACAAACACAATGCACCAAAAAAAACATGTATATAGATATTTAAATTTGATTTTTTCCCACCCATTCAAATATTTTCCTGCTTTTTGTATTGTAAATTGCATATTGTATATGGTAAATGTATTTTTATGGTGCATTTTCGTACGATGGAGTCGAGTGGTGGTGTGGAGGAAGGCGTTCATGTACGTGTGATGTTCCCCATAACTGGTGAACGTGATGACGTGATTGAGGGAGTGAAGGATGAAAATCAGTGTGAAATACACGGGTTTGATTTGCTGAGAGACGGACATTTCATTCTCATTCAACAACCCCCTCACACTTTGCACCATCAGAAACACAATGTAGAAATTGACGAGCGCCACGGACGCTATCATCCGTTTCCAATATCCCGCCGATGGATTGAATTCAATTTCAATTCGAATCCCCATTTCCCGCCGCCGTCGCCCAGTCTTCCCCCCGTGTTTTAAATTCAAATTTAAATGGTATGGACTCAATCCGAGTGCGTTTCCCAAATTTACAATGTAACCGAACGCTCGCAACGTCCCACAATCCAACATTTTCCGTGTTCACACAGCGAGAAGACGACGACGACGAGGACGATGACTTCGTGCGAACGAAAGGACACCACACACATCAAAATCCTTGCTTTCTCGTTCCTTTTCTTCCGTGTTAAATGTGGTATATCGTCGTCGTCGTCTATAACATGCAAAACATCGTAACTTTTTTTGGCCCCGGACGATGGATTTTGTTCTACACACATAAGAGTTTATATATACGGACGCGCCGATAAATTCACCGTCCGGGGCCAAAAAAAGTTACGAGGTTTTGCATGTTATAGACGACGATAAATATATACATTGTGTGGGAACGCGGAAAACGCGAGGACGATGAGGGAATGAGGTTAAACACACACAAAATTGGAAACTTTGTGCGGCTGTTCTGCATGTGTGGATGTTGTTGCCTTTGAGGGCATGATAATTGACGTAGGAATTTAATTGAAAAACTATGTTCGAGGATAGATAGATAAGTACATAAATGAAAACGATGCGATGAGAATTACAAATTCATAATATAAGACAATAACCCAATTATTACGTGAACAAGAGGAACATGTATATATTAGTGCCTCCAATTATCGATGATTTCAGATATCGATATATCGTTATCGATGGCAAAAATGCCGTTTTATCTAGTGAGAAACTTGCAAATTGAAATCATCGCGCTTGAGACAAATTGAAAAAAACCATCAATTGTCTTTATATACAAGCGCTCAAATCCAAATTGATTTTTTCCCCAAGAAAAATATCTAGAATTAAGTTTTATGCAGAGGGAGGCGGAAAAGTTTGAAACTTTTTTCCAAAGAAATCCCATTATATCTAGTGTATATTTTGGATAATGGATAACGATATCATTCGGAATGATTCATTCCCAAATATTGACAATATCGATATCGACAAAAAAGCCATATATCGACAATATCGACATCGATAATTTGTCGACATGGAGGCACTAGTATATATACATGCAAAATGATCATGATAAGAACTCCCCCCACCCCCGCCCCCATTCATTTCCCAATTCCCACCATAATACCTGTACCTGTATACAATTAAGGCACTTATTAGCTAATTTGTTTACATGAACGGACGCCAATTGATTTGAGTGCTTTACCTGGATTATAATGCGTATATCAATTGATATGATATGCTTTACCTATTTACATTTACACGCCGTGTAAAAATATAGACAAAACTAATTAAGTATTCGCTAATTGTATTACTCCAATTCCAATTAAATGTATATTGTCTCTCTAGAATATTGGATGAAGATTGATTGATTGATAAGTTGATTGCAGCAGCAGCAGGAGTTCCTTTACAACAAATGGCATTTGGATTGGAATTATTAGACTGTGTTGGAATGATAAATGAGATCAAAATTAAAAATTTTGAAAACACATCTTTAATTTTTAGGGAGCGAACCCCTCATGAAATGTCACATGTCCGTCCGTCCGTCTGTTCGACGACGACTCTCGAACCGATTGCGATTTTGACCCGGGGTCTTTTTTATGGGCATTGTATTAGTTATAATTCGGATGAGTTCCGAGAGATGGCCATAGTCAGAGTGCCTATTTCGGTTTTATCTGGGTTTTTTGACCCGTTTTACTATAGTATTTTTTGTTCTTCAACGATTCTGTCAAGAAAAAAATTATGAGGAACCCTAAACTTTAAAAAATTCGAATTGAAAACTCCGAATTCGGTGTTTTTCGGCATTTTTGACCTGCTTTCAAACCGGTTATTGTTTCTACCGAATCTGTGCGGTGTACAAAGTCAAAAGGAATCTGAATCCGATATGTATCAAAATTGGATAAATCCAAATTCTAGACCCAAAATTCGGTGTATCCCCCTGTGGATTTGGAAAGTTTGGAAATTTTGCTTTTCAACACTCTTAGGGATTTGGAATCCATTTTGTCCACTTTCGTCCGTAATCCTATACGATTCACAATCAGTATATCTTACATCAGGGGTGGCCAACCAGCGATTCGCGAATCACGAATGATTCTTTGAGCTCTTGACCATGATTCTTTGACTTTGACTGGAACTTGTGTTTGCAAAGTCAAAAGCATAAAAAGTGAGACATTTTAGTTAAAATCTGGAATTTGGAATGTATTTCCATGCCTTTAATCCCAAGGTTTTCGAATTCTTGGAAAAAGGGAAAAGGTTGCACCCAAGTCCTTCCCCATACCTACAGTAAAATTAAAGGCAGCGGTACCTTCTGCATGAGTTTCATTGTCTTATAGCTTTTAACGTTGCTTTCATCCACAAGTCAACTGTATGTGTCGGTGACACATGCACATTTCCACAAATATGGATTTAATAAATGAAGTGACGGATGTTCATTGTAAAAACATGTACACATATAACTTTTTGATCCGTTTTCAACAGAAACTAAATGAGTATCTTTTAAAAACAAACTCAAACTTGCTTGTAAATCTCATTATCATTTCTCTCTTTCCGTGTGATCGACTCCCATCTTTTGTCCACTCTATTTAAAATGAAGAGAAATTTAATATTTCTGACATTGCAAGTATATAGAAAAATTGTGGCTAATAGTTCCAAGTGAACTGATGAATTCACAGAAATTCCACTTTCCACAAACTCTTTCATCACCGGAAATTCAGAATCTACTATTAGTTACAGTACAAGTGTAAACAAAGGACAAAAAATAAGCAAAAGTTTAGTTGAAACAACTCGAAACTTTCAATTAGAATGTGAAAAAATGTTTTTGTTCAGTGAAGGCCCCAAAAAGAAACCAATTTTTTTGGTGTGTAATAAAGTCAAAATCTTGCAAACAATTTAAAAGGACATTACGATAAAATTCAACTACAACTACTAATAAATGCGAATTTTTTTCACTTGCTAAAGCAAGAGAGTATACTGATATTTCAGACACAGGCCGGTTTAGTATTTTTATTTGTTTGGTTGACAATGACTTTAATGTAAATGAAGAACTGCTCAATCTTGAGTCTATGAAAGGAACAAAAACGGGAGAAGATTTTTTCAAAAAAGTGGAGGACTCGTCTGTCAAAAATAATCTTGAGTGGCCAAAGTTCGAAAGTTTTTGTCCTGCGCAGATCCTTACACAAACTAGTGAACAACAAGGATATTCAAAAACAGAGGGGCCGCAACCGGGACGCCGACGTCCAGGCCGAGACACTCAGAGATCGCCAAAAGTCCGAGATTTTGACCAAGAGGCCGTGAAAATCCCGGTCTTACTATTTTTCTCAGTTCCAGGCTCAAGAATTTCACTTCTTTTTACTTCAAAAATCCTAAAAACTTTCGTCCTCGCTAAGTTTGGAATCTCCTTTCCGTGTTTAATTCGAGTTTTACGGTTTTTAGACTGGATTAAACAAAAATTTTGTGAAACTTGCACTAGATAAAACAGAAAACAAATTCTAGCTTACACTAGATAAAACGGGAGAAAAAAATTGAAAAGGCCGGGATTTGAGCCGCACGTCCACCTTAAAAAATCTGACGCGACGACTCTGTTCAAAAACATCATTAAATTTTGTGTTGTTTCAAATGTATGTATATACATATAAACGTGTAAACAAAATTATATATGTATATATATGTATACATATGTACAATGATTCTTTGGAATTCTTGGGTTTTTATATGATTCTCTTCCTAAAAATGTTGGCCACCACTGATGTAGAGTATAGACATTGTAGACTCTACATATTTTGATTCATTCAATCCTGCTGTGTGTGTGTTGAATCGTGGAGATTTTTCCTTCTGTATATAGGTATGTATATATATATATACAATTCTGTTTTTTTTCAATCTCATTGTCAGTGCAAAGAGCAAGGCGACGCGGTAGGCGGGAGAAAAGAAAGATGGGCAGAGTATTAATTAAATAACGAGCGTTTGTTTTTTTACACTTGACATTGAAACTAATTGAAACTAATTGAAATTATATACGACGCAATATAAGCATAACAGTGCTGCCCTTGGCCACATAGAACCTTGACTCTCTCTATATAAAGCACACATACTTCATAATCATCATCACAGCAGCGCAGCATCATCAGGCATTCATTATTTGCATTCACAATTCTGTACACACACACACACATACACACCGAACTTAGGAAATTTATATAAGAATATAAGTTAATCGTCTGTGTAAGTTAATTTATTAGACAAAAATTGTGTAAATCTGTGCTGGCAGAGACCGAGAGCCGTTACGAATAGGAATGAATTTTTTTTTCTTAATTTATAGTGCAAATCTGATCTGACTTGAATTTTTGTGTTTTTCGTGAGTACAAAATGTGGCTTGCCATATTCATTACGATTGCCGTGTTATTGTCGATTCTCTATTTCCTCGCCAAGGCGTATCTCAACCGAAATAATGATTTCTGGCCCAAACGCGGTGTCCCGGTATTTGCATTTTTCATATACATATCATGCGCAAAATCCATAGATTTTATTATCCTTTTTTATTAGAAACATTTTTTTTTTTTTTTAAATTCATTTCAATTCAAAACCAAACGTTTTTTTCTTTTGATTTGTTTCTGTATATATTTTTGTTTTTTGGACTGTGTGGATCGTTTGTATTGATTTTGTTTTTATTTTCATTTTAAAATTGTAAATTAAATTATTCTGATATTTGTTGTGTGTGTGTGCGTCAGTTTGTGTATGCGTCGGATTACGCTCCCATTTGGAAAATCCTCCTCCAGCGCGTCCCGTTCTACGGTATTGATTTGTATCTGTACAATAAATGTCCAGAGGCTCGCTATGTTGGGATCCTGGATACGAACACGAGTCCAGCGCTTCTCATTCGTGACCCGGAGCTCGTCAAGCGAATCTCCATCAAGGATTTTGATCATTTCACTAATCGTCGGAAGTTTGCATTTGGTGGGAAACTTGCGGACTCGATCCTCTTCAATATGGAAGGGCGGCCATGGAGGAATTTAAGGAATGCCATGACGCCCACATTCACTTCCGGTAAGATCCGTCGCATGTTTGACCATTTTGAAAAATCCTCCCTTGACATGAAGAAATATGTCCTGGGGAAATCCAAATCCATCCACCAGCATGAACACAACCACAACAAGGAGGAGATTGAGAAACAAAACCCGGGGATTACGATGCAAACTCGAGACTGTTTCGGTCGCTTTGGAATGGACGTTATCGGATCCGTCGCTTTTGGCCTCAATGCCCACTGTCTGACCCAAGACTCATCCATTTTCTTCAAAATGGGACTGGAACTTCAAAAAATGACCGTCGTACGCGGTATAAAAAATCATATGTAGAGACCAATTAAATGAATTTGAGGAGCGCGCGCGAATATTAAAAAAATGTAAATTTAATTTAATTTAACAGGTCTCGTGGTTGTCCTCTCGATAGCTGCTCCGAAGATGATTAAATTCCTCGGTATCAATACCATGCCGGCAAGACCAATGGAATTTTTTCAGTCCATTGTGAAAAAGGCAGTGGCGTCGAGACAGGTCAGCCCAGGTCAACCGGATTTCATTCAGCTCATGGTGGATACACAGCAGCGGCGCGTAGATGAAGCGGCCGCGGGATTGGAAGCAGCAGCAGCAGCAGCTGTGGATGATGAGGACGACATGAACAGATTTGAAAAAGATGCGGAACTTGAACAAGGTCAAGGTGAAACTGCTTCGAGCCGTCTCATCAATGACAAGGAAATCCTGGGGAATTCCCTCACGTTCTTCATTGCCGGATTTGATGCTACGGAATCGATATTGAGCGTGGGCGCGTATCATTTAGCAGTCTTCCCCGAACTCCAAGAGCGCCTGCTCAAAGAGGTCAACGAGGTCACGGCGGGTTTCGGTGGGAAAATTACATACGATGGAATCGCAAAGATGACATTCCTCGACATGTTCGTCAGCGGTAAGTGTCAGACAGCGGCTCGTGGTGTGACCTTTTTGTGTTGACCTTGACCTTGACATTGACCTTGACCTCTGGGTATTAATATTGTTTGGTTGGTGGTTGGATTTGACAGAATGTTTTCGATTTTGTCCACCGGCGACCCGCTACGAGAGGAGAGCAACCAAGGATTACAAAGTCCCCGATTCGGATTTGACCTTGCCTGAGGGTCTGTTAGTGGTCATCCCGATCCTCGCCTTCCACAAGGATCCCGTCCACTGGCCGGATCCGGAAAAGTTTGACCCATCTCGCTTTAACGAGGAGAACAAGGCTCGGCGTCATCCATACGTTTACATGCCATTTGGATTGGGCCCACGCTCATGCATCGCCGCACGATTTGTGATCATTGAGGTGACACTTTATATATTTTTTTAATTTCTTCTCGTTTTTATTATTTATTATTTAACAAAATGTTTTTCAAATTAAATATAAAATATTTTCCCCATATGTATTTATATACATTTGGGAATATAGCTCAAGGCTGCTCTTGCACATCTTGTAAGGCAATTTGAACTTCGACCATGTAAGGAGACAGTGATCCCAATGAAATTGGCTAATATTTTGGGACAATATCGACCTGATCAAGACCTTAAGCTGGCCTTCATCCTCCGGAACCAACAAATTGTAAACGAACTGTAGATTCATTCAACAAGACGGAAATTCCATTCCACAAAGTTTGGAGACATACCAAAATTGAATTAATTAACTGTGTGTAAATATGTTGTTTCTATATAATTATATAATTATATCTCTGCTTGTCTCTCTTTCCTTCTGCTATATATATATATATAAGCACTTTTTTGTGTGCATGGTGGTTCGTATGTGAAAGTGAAGTGGAGGGAGAGAGCAAACGTCCTTGATTTTGAATTCCTCGCCCACCAACACAATAAAATCCCACACATTTGTCTCTTTTTTTTCCTCCTGACAATTTATTACAATTCGGAATTAATTAATTGTGGTGGTTCGGCTCATTCCAAATGAATCGTGATTAAATTAATTAAATGTATACAAATTAATGGGAGAAACGTCACACTGTATTTTCAACGCTCTCGGGACAAAACATCATCGGCAAAACAGTACGTCGGGACGTACCGACAATTCAGTGTTGTATAATTCCACCTTACGGTAATCCTAATTTGTAATTCTACTTGGGTAATTCTTTTTGCGAATTCCAATTCAATTCCTTACCAATTCTTTTTGGAAATGTTTTGGTATAATATAATGCTAATTCCTTATCAATTCTTCCTATCGATGCTTTTGGTAATTCTAATTCTAGGGATTAATTCTTTGTATCTAACACATATACGACTAATACCTAATTCTGGAATCGATTTCAAAATAATAACCAAAAGAATTATACAAGACTGACAATTCATAATTTTACACAAACACAAAAAAATACAGATTGCATTTCACTTTAATGTATATCGGCCTGTTTGCTTTTTTACAAATTCAAAATTACAATCCGCGTTCACTATATATTAATTAACGAAAGTTCATTGTTTAGTATTTTAACTGTCAATATAGAATTTGTTTCATGGACTCAAATTCCAGATTCCAGAAGGCAAATCCAAATTATTATTGGGATTAGGATTTGCTTTATTTTGTGGAAATCGAAATCCCCTTTAAATTGCACTTGTATTTATTTATTAATATTTATACACCATAATTTCAAATGTGTATTAATTTCTGGCTTCTTTGTCTTAATTAATTTAAATTGCAGAGACTGTGAAAGATGAATGGAGGAGACTCATCAGGACTTTCCCATCGCAGCGAGCGGCGAATGAAACAAACTCTGCAAATTCAAGTCTGGGATTTATATTGCTACGACTGCTGTAGGATTTTCCCCGACTCGGAATCCTTCAACTCTCATCCACATTCAAATGAGAATGACACGACCACTTGTGATCAACAAAAAGATGAGGATTCTAAGGAAATGGTAGAAACGGAATTAGAAGATGAAATCAAAATGGAGATATTTGATGATGATGATGACGATAAAGATAAAGATAAATTGAATTTGCCAAATAATCCAGTACAAATTCCGACTGAGCTAATTCCTTTTCCTTATTGTGCAAACAACAACAACAACAATTCAATTGGAGTTGATGACAGTAATATTAATGAAAACAAACCGACTCCTTTTCCTTGTGCAAATAACAACAACAACAACAACAATTCAATTGGACTGGTTGACATTAATAATGAAAATAACTCGAAGACAAAACAACCCGAGGACTGTTATTTCTGTGTGGATTGTTTCGAGATTTCCCCGACGCTCTTCTCCCTCGCAGCTCACCGTTAGAATTGTCGTGTGAGCCGGAAAGGCACATTTCTCGAGTTTCAAGTCAATCAATACCAGAGACAACAATCAAATTCCCGCCGCCAAACATTTGGCATGCTCCACAACAAGAACGATTATTTTGCAAAGTCCAATGTGAGATCGAGTGGAGATAAATTCCGTGTGGATGTCCATTGCAACATTTGCAAAATCAACATTGTCAGCCTCCACAAACTTCTCGAGCATCTCCAACAATTTCACCACAAAGTCAACGTCAACGTCAACGTCAACTCGAATAATAATAATAATAACTCCCCACAAATCTCAATTCCATCATCATCATCATCATCATTATCATCAAGAAATGTGGACACTGGATTAAAATCCACATGGAAATCATCCTCAACCGCAACCAACACACCAACAATAATAATAGAAACACCAAATCCAGATTCATTCATTCCAGATGAAGCCTCCAAATCAAAATCAAAATCAAAATCAGGGATAAAAACAAGTGGGCAAAATTGGGAAACCCAATTAAAATCCACATGTACAACATCCGTTGCAGCAGCTGTAGCAACAACAAAACAAGCAGCAGACTCATTCACTCCAGCTCAATCCCCACCATCAAAGTCCCCACCAAAACCCCAACCAAAACCAATCGGAGGAACTGAAATTATTCAAATGGATTGTAAAGCCCAGGAAGACAAAGACGAAGAAGAAGGAATCCCGGCGTTCCCATCGTCACCTGAGAATTTCCATTCGGATTCGGATTCGGATTCGGATCATCCAGATTTTCACCCCGTGGGAAATCCACGCGACCACGACAACGACGAGGAAAACTCAACCCCAAAGAAATCCAAATTGCTCAAAAATTTCAAAAGGTCAAAATCAAAATCAAAAGTCAAAGGACCGGCCAAAACAAAATCCTGCTCTCACTGCCCGCTCTCATTCTCATGGTGGACGGACGTGAAGGCTCACTGTGTCGCGGAGCATCCGGGCCTCAAATATTTCAAGTGCCCCCACCCTTCTTGCCCCAAGGAATACGACAGTCAGGACTACCTTCAAAAGCACATCCTCACCCACACCGCCGCTTTCCCCTGCTCCATCTGTGGCAAAATCCTGAAATCAAGTCTCCACCAAAGTACCCACGAAGCCCGTCATCGTAGAAACGCCCTACGTCGGTTCACCTGCTCCATCTGCGATCAATCCCTGAAGTACGCCTACAGCCTAAGGGCCCACGAAGCCCGTCATCGTGGAGACGAACTACCACGGTTCACTTGCTCCGTCTGTGGTAAAGCCCTCAAGACCGCCACAAGCCTAAGGAACCACGAAGCCCTTCACCAAGACCACATGCCCTTCCTCTGTTCCACCTGCGGAAAGTCCTACCCTTCCCGCCACACCCTCAGCAACCACCTGCAGCGTCACGTGAACTACGAGGACCGAAAGTTCAAGTGCCCTCTCCCTTCCTGCTCCGCCCGCTTCCACGACTCCTTTCAATTCAAGCTTCATACCCTCCGACACCTCCCAGACGAGGAGAAGCCCGTCAAGTGCCCTCACGAATCCTGCTCCAAATCCTTCGTGGACCGAAAGAACCTGAAACGTCATGTTCTCACTCATTCGCGAGAACAAGAAATTTTCAAATGTACCGCGCCTAATTGTCTCCTCACTTTCCCCATGAAAATCTTGTTGAACGCCCACATGCGCCTTGTTCACCCTGAATTTGAAGTGAGCCTCCCCGTCACAGTCACGGCCACGGCCACACCAGCACCCAGAATTCTCGCTTGCAGTCATCCATGCTGTGATCGGACCTTTACTAAGGGCGTCAACTTGCGTCGACATGAAGCGCGTCATTCGGGGACTCCCGGTCCAATCCCGTGCACTTTCCAAGGAGGAGGAGGCTGCGGGAAGACCTTTTGGTTCAAGAGAGATGCCGTGGCCCATGAGCGGCGTCATCGAGGGGAGAAACCATTTCTCTGCTCTGTCTGTGGGGCCGCTTTCTCCCGGCCTGAAAATCATCGGATCCACATGTGGATTCATAAGGATGAACGGCCGTACAAATGTGGGCATGTGGACCCCGAATCCGGAGTCGCCTGTCCTCCGACGCTCACCAACCATGCTGCATGGAAGGATCACTTGAGGGTCCACGCGAATCTGCGGGAGTTCAAGTGCACCGTGGCCGGATGTGAGGGTGCCTTTAATACGTTAACATACCTCAAGTCTCACTTGGTCTCTCACGCCGGGACAAGGAAAAAGCAAAGCTCGGTGGTGGGCAAATCCTTCGTTCGCTCCGTTCCCTGTCCCAATCGTCCTCAACGAAAGCTGTATATTCGGAAGGCCCATGGAAATGGTGATGATTTGCCTAATACTCGGAAGTCCAATAAGTTGTCCAAATCAAAGACCGCAAATTGCAAATCCGGGCGAACCCGCCAAGGAAAGCAGAGGCAACAACAAGAACAAGAGAAAGAGAGCTCAAAGGAAATGGAAAGTCAAAGTGAAGAGGAAAAAGACGAGGAAGAAGAAGAAGAAATTGGAAAAGGGGAAGAAGAAGACACGAATTCCGAATCCGAATCGACTAATTTTAATTTAATGCACCTTCAAGTTGTGTAATTTGTAATTTGTAATAAATGAAAATTAACTAAATGGATTTGATGTTTAGTCATAATTAATTAAAAAGGCGAGGTGTGGGTCAAGCCAGCAGGTGACGGTGACTCAGGGACGAAGTTCTTGTGCAATTGACAATATATACATACAAATTAGTCCGCTTTTTTGAGAGGGAAATTTTGAATGTGTGTGGGCTCATTTATGGGAAAGTGATGAGAAGGCTGCAGACTTGTTTAGTAATGAAATCAATGTAATTAGGCGTTGAAATCCGTTCGAGATAATTAAAATCCCCCACACGAATCCCGATATTTGGGATGGATTGAATCCGTCATTGAATTTCCGCGCGCTCTTTTTTCACCCCAATTCCCCTCGAGCAACGGAGCAATTGTCTTTTGAGCCCAGAAATGAGCGTAGGGACGCTGAAGGCGGTGTCATACAAAAAAATGAAGAGTAGTGTCGTGTAGACCTATATATTTTTGTAGTGATCCACCAGGAAAAACAAAATAAAAAACAAAACATTGTTCAAACTCATCATTTTTGGTTCAACAACCTAAAAACAACTTTATCATGAAATTCTTAAACAATGTTTTGGAAAATGAAAATTAATGTTAAGAAATATACAAAAACTATATATAACAAAGACATTTGGTTGTAAGAAATTTTGAACTGATTTCTATACACCTCCTTTTTCCCGCTATAAATTTTTTAAAAGATCAAAAATGTGGGATTACGTGAGTTGGTGCGTGGTCTTGTTCAGTTGATCATTGGTGTCCTGAATGAAAGCCAGTTGAAGGAAGAGACCATAATACGCAACCGTCATGTAATAGTTGAAAATGAGCATTTCATAGATGACGAGCGCGGAGAAACTCAATTGAGTTTGAAATTTCCCGGGGAGGGCGGAGTAAAGGAACTGTAGGGAATCCCAATCGTGGAGATAGAGACCAATGAAACAGACTGGACAAAAGAGGAACATTGAGGAGGGAAGATTCAAAATCAACCATTCCTGTGTTGAGTAGCCGCCTCGCTTGACTTTGTTCCCTGTTTAGTTTTAATAATAATAATAATAATAATATGTAATGATAATAATACTGATTGTGGAAATCGCCTTGCTGAATTGTTGAATTGTTGAAAAGAAAATTTATGTAAGAAAAGGAGAGAAAAGGAAGAAAAGGGTGGGAATTTCAAAGTGGTATTGGAATTAAAATAGTTTAAATTTTTGTTTTTAATTATAAGTACCAGAGTCTCGAATGTTGAGTGCATTGAAGAGCGCTTCGTTCACATCCGGATTCCACACGAAAAGTTTCCCAGCCCAGAGATTCATGACGATGGAGAAGAACCAGAGTGTGATGTGCCAGGCGTGATGATGAGACTCTTTTTGTTGCTTAGATAAGGAGAATTCCCTAGTTGACCTGGGATTGTTTAGATCTTTGAGTGGTAAGAATTGAAAGGGTATATATTCCAGGACAGGAATAGCAGTGGTACTTACTTCGTAGTGAGGCATACGAGGCTTCTTATGACGCTGATGGGACTCGTAAGATCCATAAATATAAGTCTATTCCTCTTGATACTTTGTGTGCTTCCGGGCCCATATTAGAGAATGGGTAATGGTGGTATTGGTGGTGACTACCCATCTATGTGGTTTGTGGGTGTCATTACGTCTCGAAATAGGGACCATTACCAGAGACGTAAACTGAGCTGGAGTGAAAATCCACGAATTCTTGAATATTCTCTTGGGGAAGACATCCAATTATCATGGACGTAGTAATTCCCGTAGTTATAATTTTCTTCCGATCCTTCATATAGAAGATTGTTCTTCTATATGAAGAAATTGCTAAGAGGAACGATGTTTACACAGGTGTGCAGTACTTAAAATGGTTGCGAGTCATTTGATCTGAATCATCTAATAGTGATTAGTATCGAATGACAATAGTTTAGTATTATTAATATTTCAATGGTTATGTATGTGAAACTTTCAATACATCGGAATTCCATATATACAGAACATGTGAATATTTTAAAGTGATAGAGAGAAAGAAGAAATACACTTCACATTGTGTAGTTCAAGTTCACAATATCACAATGTAAATCACTATACTAGTCACTGTATGATGTTTCGGTAATATTTATCAATATAGCTAAAAGTAATACTTAATACATATTTCTTCGACTTTACTACATTTTTACTGAACAAGTGCACTAACTCGTTGCTTACACATTGTTTTCATCTAAGTTTCAATTTTTCTATATATTTTTGTTCACGTTCAAAAAACGTTTTATCAGTGTACACACGAAAGGAAAAATTTTCAGTACAAAATCCGCATAAAATTCTCGAGCACATAATACAGATGTAAACTTTTTCATCAGCTGATACATTGAACAAACAAATGATATAGGTAATAGAAATATTTAATTAACTCATTACTATGTTGTAGTTCATTATAAGATCAAACTCGTTGTTGGCATGTTTATTCTCATGTTTATTCTCATGTTTACCCAATAAAACAAAACGTGCACTATACATATGTACAATTACTATTTTTGAAAAATAAACAAATACAGTGAAACGAAATGGTTTCTTGCCTTTTTTTATGAATACCGCATTGGAATTTGCATAATTTATTTACACAATTTATTCAGTTCATTTGTCGCCGCTAAATCGAACGATCCAAATACCGTCAACTGAAAACTCATTTACACAAAAAACTCGACACTTTTCATGATATTCCCAGAAGTCCCTCTGATCTCGAATTACAAAATGATTGGTTTCTTTTTAATTATAGGTTTAAAACCAGGAATGAATTTGAGAGACACAATGTGAACAGAGTTCGAATTTGAATGCAGGAAGCAAAAGCCGGCTAATGCCACCGTTACTCTTACCGCCCCCAATAAAAACACTATTTTGAGGATGGGAAATGAAAGCGGGATTTCTTGGTCCGCCTCGTTCAATCAATCGCCAAATACGATTATCAGTCCAAATGTGTATTTGCATGAATTTTAATCTTTGGTTGCATAAACGTCAAGTTTTCCTATAAACCTGCCGTCATTTCCAAATAATTTAGCGCATTAAAAACGTCATGAACCGTCTTATCCATTTAATCGACTCTCATTGTTTTGCCAAATTCCCTTCAGCCTTCAGCACGCACAATCTGAGCAAGCACCTCGGTCAACGGAGCGTTATGGTAATTCAGGCTGAACAAGAAAGGGCACTCGTTGGAGGAAGAAATTGGACTTCCGGTCCAATCAACACCAAATTATTTTTCCTCCTCAAGGACATTATGAACAAAGCTCAACATGCATTAAAAAATATGAATGCTTTTGGTCATTGCCTCTGCGCTCAACAATGTGATTGTTGAAACTTCCCATTGAAAGACCGTGTTGTTCCGATTGGCATTAAATTACAACCATTAAAACATGTTTTTGTCAACAACGCTTTCACATTTGTGCTCTCCTTTTTCATCAAAGTCACAAACAACGTTTGAAAGGTATAAGTCGTTTTTATAGGTCGACACTTTCATAATTTGGATATTTGTGGGGATTTCAAAATTTCAAAAACGAACTGACAAAAGACTGAACTGAATTCTGATCTGGACAGGATTTCTTACTGAATCCACTCAAATTCCATCCTGAGAATGGCAACATCTTCTATATAGGCCAAACAAATGAATGAGGACTTTTGCAACTGGAAAATTCCAAATTTCTTAAACTTCTTTTTGTAAAATTCAATGTAAAAAGAAATGAAGTCTGAATATTAAATAGACCTGTTTTGAGTTTTTTCTCCAACAAATTAGTAAGTAAATGACAGAAGCGGGCCAATGACAAATCTAGAATGTCAAAAAGTTTATTGTGCATATTCTAAATTGTAGCCTTTACAGTTAGTTATTCATATACATTTCCCAATTTTGTGTACACCTAATTTTCATATGAATTTTCAAATAATGCCCACTCCAAATTTTTACTCCCACCCTTTGAATTTTGAAACAAAAAAATGCCTGGCTGGAAATCGGAATTCAGATTCCGAATTAAAGAGAAAGAAGGAGCAGAAAATATAAAATTGAAAAGTTCTTTCTCTCCATAAACAAATGTTCAAGATTCTTCCGTTGAACACTACGAAAAAACGCGTTTTTTTTAAATTACACCCAGTCGGATTCAGGCTTCATCTCTGTAAGCGATGATGAGCGTCGTGGAATTGTTGATAATAATCCTGATCGTGGTGAGGATGAGCGCTGTATCCGCATAAAAGAACCCGCCAATGGAAATCCGAATCGGTCGAATACTCCTTAAAATTTTTTGAAACCACAGCGGGGATTTCCTTGCTCTTATATTTTTTCCTCGACGACTTGCTTTCCACGACTCGATCGCTTTGGATGACGCTGAATGAACTTGAGCAAACCGCCGCAGTAAACTGACAAAGATAATCAAGCCGACGCTCGCAATGGGAAGTAATCGAATGGTGCCATTGACGACCACCAAAACCGCGTGAACGATCACCACGGAAATGCACATGACTTGAATAAAAAGTGGCCAATCGCCATAGACGGAATTGAACCGACTTTGCATCAGCCATATTTGATTTTGCAAGTGACACAGAGAATTCGGATTCATCTCAGAAAATCCCAGCTGGCGACGACCGCCGCTGAATCTGTGCGTGTTCAATAGAAAATCATCAAAACACGTGACAAACGAAGATAAGGTGTTGCCCAATTTTCCGCTGGTTTTTATTTGTCTTCACTTACGTCGCTCGTTGTACTGTGTGGATGAATTTGCTGACGTGCAAAAGCACGATGGCGCCATGAAAAGCGTTCATATACACACTGAATCCGGCAATGTACGTGTGAAGAAGCGCTATCGGGATTTGAATCGACATTGGAGGATTTTCAAATAGCGATGTAAACAGTTCTTTGGATTCGGGCCGCATGAAAACGGCCAGCCCGCGAATCCAAGGCACTGTAAAGACAACCACTAAAGCGAGATAGAAAACCAATTTCTCTGAGCCATTTCCCGCCTTTCCCTGATGGATTTGATGCCATCGGAATTTCCTGTTGAGTCGAGTTGTGGCTGTGAACAAGGAATTGAGTTGCTTCTGCTGCGCTCCATAGTTTCTCCAGGTGATCACGTGATTCGTGTTGGCTATGATGAGGAGGCCGGCAAAGAAAATTGGCTGGAGCGAGTCCAAGCCGGAAAGAGTCCCGCTGTAAATGGCGAAAGCAACTTGACGCACGAGAAATAAACAATAGAAATTGACGAGGAATATGGAGATTAAAATTATTTGCCGGTATTTTGCAGATGAATTGAAATGAATTTCCACTGTCGATTGAGTTTTGGAGTGGGAAAAGGAATACGGATTTATACAGAGCCAATGCCCAAAATTTAGGATCCGGCCGAATACTTTCAGAGTTTCCAAATCCAACATTTTCCTGTGGATTTTCTGTAATATGCGTCGCCCTTTATTTTTCATTTTTGTTATCCCGTGAAAAGACTCGACTGAACTAGTTTTTTTTGTATAAATTCGGATGACCTGGAATTTCGACCGTTTTTAAGGTCAAAAGCTCCACCAGCGGAATATCTGTATCAAAATAAATGGAGAAGCTCGAGTATTCATTAAAATGCGCAGAGCCGCAATTAACATGTCATACTTTTGATGGGTTGTGGAGGAAATTGCCATGTTGGGAATAATTGTGAGTGACGTGGAATTTTTCCAGGGAATTGAGCACACAATATTTGAAATTTAATTACTGTGGATTCAGTCCATCAGGAAATGTGGAAATGTCAAAATATTCCAGTTTCCTCGTCGTCACCACATCCAAATCCAAAAATGTATGTAAATATTCCGAATGCTATATATGTATTGAACAATAATTAAAATCCTAATTCGTTTAAAACAAACATTCAAAAAATGTAGAGGACCGACGCGGGAAGAAGTTTGTCAGACTATATATATAAAGAATTGTAATATTTTTATTAAGTTTTGTTACACGCGGTAAATGTTACAATGAGACTGAAAGTTTGGCGGCGGGGAAGACAAAATCATGGTGAGCCACTTTGACCATGTCCGAAATGGATTTAAGTGGACTCAGACAGGATTTGAGGGCGGGAATTTCGGAGCAAATCCGATGAAGATCAAGTATGTGATTGAAAGCCGCCCCGTACAATTCTTCTTGCTCTTTGTCCAATGTGTTTTGAGGTGGTGGGATGACATTTACCCTCACGGATTGGTTTGGTGGCAAACGATGAGGCTTACTGGCTTTTAAAATGGCCGCTTTTCTTTTCCTGGCCGCCAAAATAGACTTTTTTCTTTGTTGTCCGAGTCGCCGAGTGATTGTTGTAGATGAATGCGATGGATTTTCCTTTGCTTGCAATAATGACGTGGATGTGGAGCGTGTTGTTTGTGGCGGTGGAATTAATTGAGCTTCGTTGTTCAAATCCAAAACCGATTTCTTATCGGTAGTTTTTGATTGGCTGTCTAGGAATTCATTTAATTGCTCCCAAAACTCAAAACTTTTCCGGCATCCGGGGCCTTCATTTTCAAGCGCTCTAATATTCAATTTTTGATTCAGAAATAAACAATATATATGTAAATCAAAATATCTTATTTTGTAGAGTTTATTTTTTTTCGTTTGTCCAAATTAAATGACGGTTAAATGAATGATTACAGTCGTTTTGTGCTTACTTTTTCTGTGCCCGCCATTTCTTTTTCAAGTCCCTCCATTTATTGCTCACTTGAATCCACGTCGATCCAGGTCGAAGTGTTAATTTGTTTGCAATTTTCTCCCAGTCAGCTTTATGAGACTTTCTTCCCTTGTGAAATTGACCTTTCTGCTCTGTTTTCATGTACAAATTGATGAACTCGATCGTTTCGTCAAACGTCCAATTTGAGGATCTAATTTTCCCGGTTTCCGGTTCGATTTCCTCATTGTCAGAACTTTGAAGCTCAAAGTCTTCGTTTTCCACCTTCAAGACGACGTCCTCTGATGAATCTGAACATTCCGAGTCGTATTTCTCGTAACGATCACTCATGATTAAAACTTAAGAAATGTGAGGAAAAGTATACAAAATTATTTACAAATATACCCAATACAATTGAATGATTGAATATTTTCCGTATAAAAGCCAAATTCCCTCAAAGACACAAAACTTTTGAACTGTGTGTGTCTCGGCAACCTTTTCCCTTTTGAAAGTCAAAAGTTCCCGACTAAAATAAAATTCTCTGTGCCTTCTCAACTTATTTTGGTACACCCTATCCATCAGCTTAAAGTGCTTTTCAGTCGTCGATCGAAATGCTATAGCACATACATATATAGGTATATGAAATTAGACTTTGAGCTTTCTCAAGGGCAAAAGAGAAAGAAAAAGAAAGGGGTTCAATGCTTTGACTCTTTTCACACTAATACAAAGATCCTTGTCCACACTGCGTATATATACATTCAGCACAACAGGGAGCATAAAGACAACAAAAACTGTTGCAAATACGTATATTATATATAGTTGATACATACTATCGTATTTATTATCATTTTAATTTCACAGGCTTTGATTCTGCTATATTAATTGAATGCGCAAATGCTCAGACTTCCTTTTGATTTTTCCTTTCGTGATATATATTAGACAAATGCAAATACATATATATACACAATGTGTATTACACATCACACAAACGATCCGTTCGCTCCTGCGGCTCTGAACTCTGAACGTGAAGTCAAATATATACATAGAGGCTATTATGTGTACCTATATTATTATATATATACCTGACAAACATTGGAAAATCCCCAGCCTCTCCGTTTGGATTTCTGTGCACGCATCCGAGGCGACAAACGCTGTGGATAAAGTTTATATATATATGTAGAAGACCGTAAGAAAAGGGGCAATGTACGTATACCTAGTTTTAGAGTTATAGCGCCATGAATATTTTCGGCTGTTTGGCGCGTGAATACGTTTCTCAATGATTGTAATTAAATTCAAATCACAGATTAAAGATCGCTCGCTTCACTCGCCCTCCCTACCAGATATGCAGGTTGATTGGAAATAATTCAGCCAC
>JAIUND010001311.1:0-38023 GCA_034699125.1 Gisinianus flammeolus | reverse complement strand
TAATAATTATTATTACAACTTTTCTATTATGTACAAGACCTCGAGATTTACAATCCGTTCGGACAGGAATCCACAAGAACAGTGATTTCTAATCGTGAATGAATTTTAATAAAAAATTAAATTAAATTAATTTAAATACAAAATTTCACTCTGGTGAAAATTTTCATTTAACGTTGTGCAATCATTGGTACTCTAAAAACAAAACTCGTTGTTATATGAAATTTCCCTTCACGTTCACGTAACCATAGGATTTCATTCTTACTCTGGTAAGGCCTTAACTACATATTTCTATTATGGAAGATGTATACAAGCCATGTACAAAATAGACAAGTGAGCATCTCCATCTGCAAATGCTCTAAAATCATGGTAATCACCATGAATAATACAGTACAGATGTGGAAGGACGGTTAGAGAGAGAGACTCACCAGAAATGGAAAGAGCTGTGGGTAAAAATTGTGGATATTGTTGCTCTCCTCTCCGCACATCTAATAGTTGCTGCTGTTGGTACTTTAGCCTTTGGCTAGTGTCCGTAATAAAAATCACGTTCAAAACGATGGTTAATAGCAGAATGCCGATGACGATCACCTATACATTTAAAATCATTAAAATCAAGCAGTAATTATTATTATTATACTTATACACACCCTCTTTCGTTCAAAATTGTTATGCAATCTGGATTTGATTACAGCATGTGGCGAACAAAATCCGATATTATTATTACGTATAAATATAACCAAAGACATACATATAATATAGTAAAATACGATAGATGAAAAATCCCAAAGTTCATCAATATTGAAAAAAAGTATATCATGTTACAAAAATTCAGGAATTCATGCCATACCCAGACAACTCGTTTTTTATAGTAAAGCTTTTAGTATCTGCATGAGCATGAGCATGTATATAAAAAGTTGGAAAAACACTCAACTGGAAAAGAAAAACAAAAAGGAACGATTGGGGGAAAAAAATTGAATTTTACCTGAAGCACTTTCTTACAAAGCTTTCGCCTTGTGTTCAGGGATCGTGCAAAATAGAACCGACGATGAGGAATAAAAAGTGTGGGTTGGAAGAGAGTACTTTTGCTCTCCATGATGAGATCAGGAAGATGACAAACGGGGATTCTCCACAAATGCTGCTTCCATTATTTGATTATCGTAATCGGCCAGCAAGACGACTGTGATTCAATTAGTTTATTTTTCTTCTGTCTCTGTCTTCGTGTGTACGTTCTTTAAATTTTTAACTAGCGATCCATTGTCTGGTGAATGATTCGGCGAGAGGACCAGGACCTGATCCCCCTCTGTTCCACGTCTCCGTCGTCCTCTCGTTATTCCAACTCCGTCGTTTTCCTTTTCCTCTCTCGTTCTCTCGTCTCCGTCTATATATATTGAGCAATAGTAAACAATAGAATAGTGAATCGATTCCATTACGTAATACCTATGATAGATCCATCAAACTACATTTTAGTATCTGAAGCAAGTGAGAAAATCAATGCGTGAAACGTGGAGAAGAGTCAAGGAGATAGACAGACGAGAAATAGAAAGAGAGAGAGAGTGTGTGTGTGTAAAAGCTATCATGGAGCAGAGAGCACACACAAGTATAGCCAACTGACGAGTCGAGTAGTTGAAACTTTGCAAAGAAACGAGAAAGATAGAAGATGCGCTACAACTACCCGTCCCTGGCTTTTCTCTCTCATCATTTTCACTTCAAAACCAAAGCCTTTTCACCCCTAACCAATATTTCCATACAAAACTTCCCTAAACTTCTCTCTCTCTCTCTCTTTCCCAGTCAAAAGTAATCATCAGCAGCTCTACTCATCCTCTCCGTAAGCCATTCCGAGTCAATGAGAGAGTCACGCAGCCGTGTCGTCAGTCATCACCGAACACACGATATATACAGATATGTCGTGCATGTACAAAAAGTACCATTATATCATCAGTTTATAATTATTACTAATATAGATGTACAAATATTATTACTTTGGTGAGTATGTGTGTGTTTGGGTCTGAATCGTGTGTATTCATAGTTGCATTACTTATAGATCGATCTGTCGGCAAGAGGAATTCTTTTTTGCATAATTTTTCTCTTTATCTATTCCAATTATCTACAGTCTACGGTTCCGCCGTAGGTCTTCTAGAGTGAGGTCTTCTACTGCAAAGATGCTCACCGTTGTGCGGCAAATCATTAAATGTTGGTCATGTGTATACTGAAGGAAACCCATATCTAACGTTTTCGTTAAAATTTAAATAGGATGCTCGTGACTCATAAATGAAAAAGATTTGAGAATTTTTTCAGAATCTCTCTCTCAGAAACTCTGTGGTCAATAAATCCTCCATTTTTTGTATCCCTGTCTGTGCTTTACTGGTTGCATCGAATTCAAATCTTTGTTTTCCTTAAATTTGAAATTCGAATTCACAGTAGACAAAACTGAAATAGAAAATATTACATTTCCTTGATTCTTGTCAATTTTCTCTTTTTATTACATATATACAATGTATCTTGCCTTATATAATAAATTGCTTTTCTCATGTTCCTACATTCATTATCTCTCTCTCTCTCTCTCTCTTTTTTATACATTTCTCTTTGTGCATTTGTTCATCTGCTCATCTCATCTCACACACGTCGCAATCACGACTTTAAATACTCGCCCATTTACAATGTTTTTCTGTCTTTTTATCTATTCGTGAACCAGTTTTTCAAGTAAAATAAATTAAATCAAGCATCTTTCTAATATGTCTCTGTCTCTCTGTGTAATAACAAAAGATACACTGCAATCTGATGGAAAGAGATTTACTTTTTCCCTCGAAAATTTCTTCCTTCTGTAGATAATAATAGTGCAAACAAAACTACTATCACTTTCAAATATACAATCTAATTCCACAAATTCCTACGAATAAAAAGTGATGTAGGTTTCTTCTTCACCCCCACTTGCTCCTCTCATACTCATATTACAAGTCATAATCAAAGCAAAAGCGTCGTTCGTTCTACTTACATCTGTGCATGCATATTGTTTGACGGTATAACTTCTAAATAACTTTTTATCTCTAAGCCAAACTGTACCTGAGAGAAATGTGATCGAGCAATCAGAACCACAAAAAGCTTTTGTAAAATTGTCTTTGTTGACAATGAAACTCATTCATTCATACGTAACTGTAGTCATGTTCTTTTTTATGTGAGGAGATGAGTCTGAGTGAAGGAAAAAATGTACGATATATGTGTGTGTAATTCGTTTTAAGCATTTTGCCCTGGACTTGTATACTCATCACGCTCACGCATCTTGTTTTCCCCTAAACAATCTTCACCAGCAGCAGTATTATTAAAAGAAAACAGACAAATTGTTCATTTTTCCACATATAATGGACACTTTATCTCAATTTCCCTGACGCAACTTGCTATCGATTTATAACCAAGGATGAGTACAACAACATATAGATATAGTAATGACATAGAGAGTGTGTAGGACTATATTCAAAGTGTAACAATAACACCATGATGCGTTTTTGTATTAAAGTTAAAACTCTACAGGGGGCTCCAATCGTTTTGTGCTCAATAAATTGGCAAACGTTTTTCAAAAGGTGTTTGTGCTAGCGAGCGTGAAATTGTTTGGACATTGCTAGTATTAAATCATTGACAGATGCAAGTGGTTCATTTGCAGTGCTGACATAAACTACGGGAATAGTAAATTATTTAATGTTTCTTTTTTTTCGTGTGTACCTATACTACCTATACAGTAGCGGGCAGGAGAAGAAGAGGAGGAAAATAATAGTAAAAAAATTCTCCGAGATAAGTTGAGTGAAGCGGAACAATTACTATAGAATATAGATACATGAAGACGAGATGAGTCTTCAAAAGAGTGTCATTATACTATTCCATTCCTCTCTTTGTTATGTATATAATGATCCTCCACTGATTCAGCACAATTCGCATTGTTCTCTTTTTTTAGCAGACACACTGTTTGACCAAACATAGTTTTCAATATACTTAAAATAATTACATGGCATATAGGATTACATTTGACGATATTTTCCTTTGACTTTGTAAATTTGTCTTCTGCTGGTGGTGGTGCTTGCTGTCTCACTTCATATATTTCAAATAATCAAATCCCGTACAGACCATTAGATATTATGTCGTCTCCTCACTCAAATAGTATAATCATACTTACAAACAAATTATGCTCATCTCTCTTTCTCTCGCTCTTTATCTGTACATTGTACAATGTACAATGAACGGCAGGGACAAGCCGACACAAAGCCAAAAGTCAAAACTATTCATTTTATTTCTTCATCTTCTTCGTCTAGAAGTCCTCCACTTTATTCCTACACATTTTCATGTGTAGTATGTAAATGGATAATACGCATATTTTACATTGTCAATAACTCTGGACGCAAATGGAAAACTTTATGAACTCACATATTATGAGTTATTATCCGTCTAATCGTTGGCAGAAACTCTTGTAATTTGTCCAGAACCTAGTAATTACCTAAACTAACTACTATTCTCACATATTATTAACCGTGAATGACCTCGCGAAACGTGACACTTACTGAAGAAGCTCCCATTGACAAATTTACAACTTGGGAACCACAATGCAATGAATCCTCTATTGTATGGACACGTATTGAATCGAAATTTAGGTTTATTATAAATTTAGTGAAATTAAGATTTATTGCATAGGCTAATGATACTATTTCTCCTTTTGTGATTTGCCAAAATACATATGTACTAACATATATACACAGTTCCCTTTTTCACACACAAACACATATTGATATATCTGTAAATACAAAACTTTTCAATTTTATAATATTGAGTACAGCAATATTGATATTTGGTAGTAAATGGGAGCTTTAGATGAATAGATTATACGATAAAATGTTTTTTTTTGTATAGTTTAAAGTTTAAAGGATACATGAGAATCGAAATTCAGAATAATGGCTTGAAGGTAAACGTGGCCTAGTCACTTGGTTAGAATAACTGACAGTCTGGGTGCACCACAGCTTCAGCATCAATTCCTTAGGTTTTTTCTTTTGCATATGTATCAGTCATGAATCACGATGAAAAAAGAAAAAATTCCATATTATGTCGTTCCAACATCGAACCCCGTATCTCCAATACGTGCATCTTCTCTCTCTCTCTCTGAAAAAACCATTTATCTGTATCTACACATTACAGGGCGAACAACAAATGTTGTTTTATAGAAGGAGAAAAGTGAATAAGGAGAAGGAGAAAAATTCTTATTATTTTATTGCTACTTGAACTGTAGGGAAACGCAAACTAGTCACACTAGACTCTGATAAATCCATACCCATATTTCATGCATGCACAAGAGATATGGAGGGTAACCAGTGTGATGTGATGTAAGCTAGTTGCTTCGGAACTGTACAGCACGTTTTCCCAATAATACCAAGAAGAGGTCAACCCACTCAGTTGATGCTGGTCGCTGGCTTCTTTTTTCTCTTCTCGCGTCCAAGAAATTCGTTGTAGCTTCCTAATCATAACTTAACTGGAGTTGGACTTAACTAACAACAAACTAGCTGTGTGTGATGAGAAAACTTGACATTCTCTAGGTCTGTCTCGTAAAGGGGAGAGAGAGAGAAAAGAAACGAGGAATCAAACAGGATGGCGAATACCATAGACAGTGAGGACATTAAATGTATACATACACACACATGTACACATTATAAGAGGTTTGAACACTTTGAACATATTATTTACCATCTCGTTATGTCTCGAACATGCAAAAAGTTGCAACTTATATTCACCTTCAAGCCTTGACCAAATGAACCTCACAATTTCCCACTCATCATCATCAACAATAAACCAAAAGGTAACAGCCACCATTTAAGAAAAAACAATTTTTTCCTCTCCTCCGCACAGCGTCGTCTTTCCATGCCCGGATACAAAATTGCTACTTGAGGGAAATGGCAAAGGTGAGCAGAATTTGCTATATAATTTCATATACAAGTGAAATATGTATACACTCACAATCACAATACTAAAAGCAATCAACCAATGTAATTTTCTGTCGGAATTCCTCTTCCCTCTTCAATAATATGACTTTATTATCTCCTTTAGCACTTTTTTTTGTACAGGATAGCTATCAGGAGACTAGGCCATACATTGTATTTGATTGTATATATATACATATATAATATACACATAAAATGGATCTCTTTCTGTTTCTGCCTCTGATTCTCCAACTTGTTACATAATATACAGTTTAATTTGTGACGGACTTGACCACACTATGCCACATCCTCATCAACTGTACTCAAGGGAAATGCAAGCCAGTTTCACAAACAATGAAAACAAATGTCGGTATTATAAAATTTTGGAGCGAGCTCATACTAAATTACCGTTACATCTACAAAAGATTTCAAGTGAGATATTATTATTATTGTTATTATTATTATTGTATAGATTTCAGGTGATAAAGGGGGAAGGAAGAGGAAATGTAAAGCGCCCTGGAGAAATATCATTCCTAACGGAATCTTGAATGAGTATATGTGTATAAGAAAAATACATATCGTGAGCTCCTATTTACACCTAACCTACAATGTTCCGAACACGACAGACAAAATAAAATAACCAGCACACATTCATACAAAAATGAAAAAGAGTTCTGGCTATTGGTGTTTCTGTGGTGAGAAAAAGTTCGGGGTCTCTTCAATTACAAGGCAACTACCAACACCTGCTGCTTATACATACTTATATTGCTTTTGTTGATGTTTTGCTCTTTTTTGTATCCATAACTATGTTACATACATGTACATTGTACAATACAATTGTACATCATACATCATACATGTGTGTGTGTACAGTCCAAATATAATAAAATGTATACAAAAGCTGACACGGTACAGTTTATGCATCCCTTCCGCCCAATCAAAGGTGTCAAAAATATGAGGAGCTTTTGTATACAAAACTTTAAAATCTACACAAAATACAAAACGTATAAAATGTGACAACTCTGTACGTAGGGATAGGAACAACCCTTTTGATTTGGATTTCCTCTTAAAATGACTTGACTAGCGGTTCTCCATCCTCTATATTCTTTTCATATTTTATATTTATCGTCTATAAAGACGACAACGAGTCTCCCCACACCTATATATAGAATTTTGTTTTGTATTTTATAGCTGTTGAACGAGAGGAGAGTCCCCACACTTAAGATTTAACGTCAGCTCATACACAACACACACACACTCACTCACATTTCATTTAACAACATAAAAGAAATTATGGATATTGTATTTCATGAGTAGTTACATGATGTAAAGCTCTCGCCTCTCTGTTGGGTTAGGTAAATGGTAAATGTCCATCATCATTGTTACTGTACCCAGATTGAAAATGTACAAAGTACCAGCGTATGGCCAGTAATCTCATTTTCTGAAACAAGGGGATAACAATGAGTGACCGCATACGCAATGCACCAGAACCAGAACGTAAGATTCATTTTACTCTTGAAATAAGTAACTAAATAACGCAATGTGTTTGTTTGTGTGTGGTTATAAAAAGAGAGATTGTGTATCTTTATATACCTGTGATGTTTCCCCTGCCCACAACTAATACATACACATTAACATAAAATACAGAATACAGATGTTAGTCCAATACCAGCCAACTACAAGCATGTAGTGCCCTTATTCCTCCTCATTTTAGCCTTGTTTTCCAGCCTATTGTTCGTAAATTGTCATTACTCACAATTAGAAATGGTTTAAATGTAAAATATATACGAAACGAATTAATTTACTAATTCAATAGACAAATTATGGGACCACAAGCACTGGACTGTATACACTGGTTGTTTTTGCGCGTATAATAGAGAGTGATGACGATCGGTTGTCTTGTTTCTAAGCACGTATACTCCATAAAAAAAAGAGTACACACAAGGAACTATAACAACTATTCGAAATTCGAAATTCAAAGTCCAAGTTAGGATTGGGGATGAAACTTAGAACGGAACAAAACCCATGTGTATTTTCTTTATGGCGGTCTCCTGTATTCTAGGTATACGTGTGACGCATACCTATATGTACCGAGCAAAATTTTATGTTTACCATCAATCATGGTTTGTTTTGTGGTGTACAAGAGAAATTACGAGAGAGAATCAGACAAAGTGTGACTACAATATATATTTTAGTCAAAATCTGGTACATTTTAATGGCTAAACTATAGTCTAGGCAGCTGTAGTTCAATGTAAAAGACTACAGAGAGAAAGAGAGAGAGAGAGAGAGAGAGAAATACTTTGCAGATATTAGAAAAAGGCAGGAGTACAGTTAAAAAATGATCACAATAAATAACAATACATACATATAATGTACTTTAGAATACGTTTTTGGTACAGGATTTGAAATGAGATAGTGTGTGTACAGAGTGTCAAGGCTTGGAGTATGTATCTTTGTGGAATATAATATGTATACCTGCCCTATAGAATTACTTTTTTTTCACATTGGACTGTGTGAGTGTGTGTGAGCAAAGTTCTTCACAAATTCACTCATAGTTAGTTACTTTCTTCTTCATTTATTGCATACTCCTTTATGCATATACATGACAAGAGAATGAACAAGAACCAAATACCAAGTCAGACCAAGACAACTTCTCTTTTTCACTTTGTGCGATAAGCTGACTAGAGATTATTTCAATTAAAGGAGTGCCCTAAAATTGTATATGTATATATACAATTCCCTTATACATCAATTCCCTTTCATCTTCATTCGTTTATTTACTCGTATACCTATCTGTATATACTACAATATATAGAATAAAAGACTCGTCTCTTTCTCTCTCTTTTTAACTTGCTATAGCTGAATTGCAAGTCGTTTGTAAATTTGTACGCATATAAAATATATTTTGTATATACAATCTCTGTGTATACGATGGATTGTTGTTGTTGCCAGGAATAAGATGTTTAATGAGAAAGTCAGTTCGATGGAAGAAGAAGAAGAAGAGGAGGGTTGTAGCCGGCAACGGCAACTTTATCATCTCATGTGATTCCAACAGTGTACATAATACATAATGATCATAAGCAGTTAAGCACCCATGTGTCATGAGTTTTCCTATCTTGACATTATTTTACTCATCCTTGTAATATTACAAGAGAATTTTGAAGCGACGGAACTTTCCTAGAAAATTAAAACCATACTTCATATCCCATGCAATGTGTACCAATTATTAATGCCAGACTCTTTTCTATATTCATTTATCCTCCACACTCCACAATTCCATACATACAAGAAATGACAAATATATCAACTGACAAATAGTAAAAGATACTAAATGCTGAATGCAAGTATATGTGCACGAGCCTTTTGACTTTTTTGCTCAGACGAACCATTCATAGACCATTTAAAAAGTTTTAACCACTCGAGAGAGTCTTCTTCATATGTATGTAATATGAAGTTGACGTAAAAAGACTGACGCCTGGTTGGTGGCATTTGCTAGAAAAAAGGAATTCTCTTTTTTTGCGTCTCCTCTAAACAGAAACTTTTCTCTCCATATTGTATCACATGCACACACAACTTTTTAAAATTTATTCAACTTATTATTTCTTTGTTGTATGGACGTAAACACACGTACAATATTTACATATTAATTGTCTACGTAAATTTATACTATTTATTCATTTCTTCCTTGGTTTTTTTCTGTAAGCATGAAAGTGTGTGAGGGAGAGAGACAGAGAAATAATAACGAGATTCAAGTGAATTCTGCTTCGTAATTATAATGGATACGAAGATGAGAAAGAGTGAAAAAAAAAGTTATACTGAATGTACAGTATTACACGCAGGTACATTACACATGTGTGAGTGTGCTACTCGAAGCTTGTAAAAAAGCTCAGCACACATGACGCAATCATAATAAAAGCATTTCTATTGTTGACCACTGAAGAGAACAAAAGTGAACTCACAATGGGATTGAACGAGCCGACCAGAGTCAGCTCATTTAAAAAATCTAATATTTTTGCTACAATTTTTATTGAATTTCCTGATAGACGACTTTACAACTCATGAGTTGGTTGACTTGGACTTGGGAAATCTCTCTCTCTTTACACAACAGGGCTATTTCTGTATTCTGTATACATGTTGACCATTTTATTATGAGGCATACGATATAATATGAGGTCCTCTGCCAGAAAACCAACCGTTCGCGGAAAATCACTTTTTTGCATATTCGTTGACAAAAAATACGGTGAATATTTTAGTACAAGTTTAAACCTTTTTTCCTGCTAAAAAGTGATTTAAAATCGTCGTTAAAATTTTCAAATTTGAAATTAAAGTAAACCAATGATTTGGGTTTTTGCTCTTGAATTTGAAACCATTGAGTAGCTTATTTACGCGCCAAACAGCCGAGAATGTTCAAGGCGCTATAACTCGGAATCTAGAAAGTAGCGAACGGTGGGTTTTCTTAACGGCTTCCTCATATATCTATCCATACTATCCATACATGTTTTAATCTCTCATTTATAATTCCATGCAGCAGCTATACACTCTTTTGTATTTCATTTCGTATGAAGTACATTCCTCACCTAACCATTAACTATATACGCACGCACAAAATGCATCACTCACGGACATAAAAAAAAACTAAACTGCATCTTTTGATTCTATATTGAATGCCCGAGGTATCAAACTAAACTACTTTTCCGTACCACAAAAATAATTTCCTCGTTTAAAATTAACTACTTTAAATTTAGCATCGCTTGCATCCTCCTGTTGAAAAGGATTTGATATGCAACAAGCAATGGGACATTGATTTTTACGGCATTGGGTACATTTTATGACCTGTCAGCAATTCAAACGAGACAGTAACCAGAAATCCATCCAGACCAATATGAGATTAATATTTTTTACTATAAAAACAATTATGCATGACTCTTTCAAATATCAATGACATTCAAAATTTAGAACCTTCAACATTGCAGACGTTGACATTCCCTGTCTACCATCTACACTCTACTCTCTACTGTACACAGTACATACACACACATGTAATTTCTCACGCAGGAAAAACTATAAAATATCCGTAGTTGTTTTTCAATATCAAAGTGTGTTGTTCTTCTTATTAGCACCCTTAAAAATACTTCTTTTGTTGAGTCAACTTCACGATTTAGACGTAACTAGACATCGTGCAATGTTTTTTTTACTTATTATCGCAAACATTTGATTTTCTTGTACGACAAGTTTGCATCAGAGCTATAAAAAACGATTCATTGTGTATGTACATACACTAAGGTAAAAAATTAGAATAATATAACACAACAAATACCACTAATTTAAACTACGTAACAGTTTTTTTTTGTCATATTGTAAACTGGATTATGAGCCTGCTAATGACAACTGACAACCGAAAATAATGAGATGACAAACTCTTTAATGCGCACATTTGCATAATGAAGACTAAGAATTTGTTGACTTCATCTGTATCCGTATATGCGTATGCATTTAGAGAGAGGGAGGTTTAGAATTAACAAAAATTAAGACAAAACTAAGATGTCTCAACTATACATTGTGTTGTCGACTACTTTTCTGTCACCAATGGAAATATATATTGAATGAAGGGAAAATGTGTGTAAGTATATACATGTAATAATTAAAGAAATGTTAAAAACTAAATGACTCTTTCAAACTGGGTGGTAATTAGGAAACGCAAATGGGTACGTTTGAAATGGGAGGACACATGAAATTTTTTGAAGAAGGAAAGAAACAAAAACCGTATGGCTGGCTATATAGAAGCAAAACTTGGAGGAAAATGCTGGTTATAGAGGCGTGTGCCAAACACGACACACGTCTCATAATTCAAAATTAATTCTAGATCTTAACTTGGTCCTTTCTGGTTCTGGTTCGCTGAGATGAAGGGGAACGTTAAGTTTGCAATCAGAAATGAAAATTCTCTTAAATCTTGAAGCAACTACAAGATGCCACACTCACTTCTTAATTTCTACTTAGTCTCTGCATTCTTTTATACTCTAATCTGAATGTCACATTTCTCCTCTAATATATTATTTGCTCTATATAGACATTGGCATTTTTTCCACAACTTTAAGCGCGTTGACAAGTGTAGCAAGTACACGTAGAGAAGAGTATATAGAAGATGGAAAATTACTTGCATTCTTTTTCGTGCTACTGATGTATTTTATTGCAATATATACATATAAAATAAGTATATATATAAATTGTGTCTTACGACAAGCAACTTTCGATTGTAAATTGCAAATGACTAACCGGACTTTTTTTTACTCGAGTTAACACATTAAATTAGATGATGTGATGGCAAAATAAAGACAAGGGAGAGAGAGAGATTGACATTTGAAAAATTTGAACGTTTCTTACAAGCACATACCCACAAATAAACTCAAATGTACAAGATGAGCAATGGGGGGAAAAAAGTTTCAAGAATCGTCTGAAAAATTACGAAAATCGCCCATTGAAAATCAAGCGATGCAGTAAAGACTTAAAATGTGAGAACAGAGGTAACAATACGGCAATGGAGTACAAAAAAGTTACGGGATTCTTAATTTTCTTGTTTCCTTGTAATAGCTCTATCATCATAATAAAAATTAAATACGAAATGAGATTGTAGTACACCTTTTAATGTAAAATGTAAAGTAGGTGGCTGTCACAGGATACACATGATCATATAATATGATGAACAATTTAAACGTTTGTGCAGAGAGTGCAAGGGATTTGTCGTCATTAAACAACGAGTCACAGGTAAAATCCCATCGTATACACACAACAATCTGCTGCCATATGTACAGTATGTACACATGTGCACACACAAAATTCCAAGCTCCTTAAAAAATCTGTCAAACATACTAATATTTTTGTTGCATGGACACGGCGTAGCTAGACGCATATACAATGATAATACTTTCGGATAATTGTACGAATGGGAATGAAAAGAGGTTACAATACATTATGAATCGTACGTATATATATACAAAGAGTAAGATGAATTTGTTCATTCATTCATTCCAAAATGGTATGTATTTATTCTTACATTACAATGGCGAATACCCATTTATTCTATCACGCATTTTCTCTATTGTCAAGTCTCAAGAACACTCCAACTCTTTGTCTTCTTAATCAAATCAGATGGGTGTATACGCGAACATACACAAACTACATATATTTAGAATTTAGTATGCGAGAAAGAGAGAGAGAGATGTGAGGACCTAGAGGAGAAATGAAAAGAATGATGTGCATGATCAATAGATCAGTTTGAAGAGGATCCTCTTCTCTATTAACGACCAGATTAACCTGGTTTCACTTCAACTGCTTATCAATGTACTAATATCTCCTTTTATGAATATTTTTCCTCTCATCATTCAATTTAGTTTGATGTTCATACACAGGCGAGATTTGTACGTTTCAATAGGAAGCAAAAAAAAAATTCATGTTCATTTACCTATTGATTATCATATCACAGGATGAAAATGATGCATCACCAATACAAAAAAAATCATTGCAATTTTGATTTTTTCCATCTCTCTCTCTCTTTCTTTCTCTCTTTATCACAACAACTGGTTCTCCAATCAATTGCTAGTTTTCGAATATTTTCTTCTCTGCCTCTAGTTTTCATGAACAGTTTGTACCATACCATTATTTCATTTAGTAGAGTTGGTTGTGAGATGTTGGATGTGTAGGCTATTGCCTGAATCCTCTCTTTCACACACACACATGCAATCAATGAATACTCAACACCCTTAAACTTTGAAACTATATCATTTCATCGTCCTCCTCATCATATCATACTTGATACCTATATACATGCACATACAGATCACACATTGAGCACGTTGAACATGCAAATGAAAATCAGCTACAAACTACTATAATTATGGAACAAGCAGCGGACAATAGGAAAATGGAATGAAATCAATGGTTGTAAAAAGATGCAACGTGAGAGAGAATCAATTTTTCAAAAGTCACCGTTCACTTCCATTTCACTTTGTGTACACAATTTGCATATGAAAAGGAACACATCCAGTTTTTATATAGAAAATCTACGTGAGATTCCGTGTATACACGCACACATACACGAGGTATAAAATTATGTACAAGTAGTTATAAATGTGTGACTCGGAACACAATTTATGATTTAGAGATTTACAGCAGATCTACATTGTACATTGGATATCATATGATATGTTGATTTGATTGTATATTTTTGAGTGTACGAGATGTGAGAAGGCCTACATATTCTTCACATTGCCCATTCTTATCTTGACTGCATGATCTTTTGATATCCTTTAAGTACAAAGGTAGTACGAGACCAAGCTTACTAGTATAGCCAGGAGGCTTCAAGCTTCAACTCCAACGTCCTTGCCTTTTGTTTCAATCCCCACACACACATTGGATACATATGAGTAGGTACACTCATTGTTTATTGTTATTATTATTATTGTCGAAGTCAAATGATTTCCTTCTCCTTTATTATAGTATACCGGCTTCAAATACTCGTTTCTGATTGTAATTACAAGAGTTTTTTTTAATTATTACGTATTTTTCATTACACATTCATTTAGCTATGGGCATGTATGAATACATACAGAGGTATATGTGGGAGATATTCAATGAGGTCAAAAGGTCGGTGCGAGACAGCAGTTGGAAAACTCGAAGAGATAAAAAAAAGTAATATCTTATTCAATGTTTAAATGGTTAGAAGTGTTGTCGTGAAGTTCAAGTGTCACGTTTCTTCATTCACTCCGTCATCATATCCTTTCGGAGATTTTTCTGTACATGTATGACATGTATGTTCCTTTTGATAAATTTGTTAATTCGTGTTCATTTTTAGAATAAGCAAAATGACTCTATCTCAATCTTTATCCGACAAACCAATAAACTATTTAATAAAGTCTCTCTCTCACTTTCTCATCTCAAATTCTTGAGGTTCAAAATGAAAAGTTTCTTTCCTATACATAAAGTAGTCCCTTTTGCATTTTGGAAAGTTGTCAAAAATAACTGGACATGGGTAAACGCTGCTACTATCCCCATTCTCCAGGTACCATAACATAATAATCAATATGTTATATGAATTTCCATCTATCTATAGAATCTATACGGCCTCAACACTAGCACATGAGTAGTACACAAGACAAGAAGAGAAAATTGACGGTAATCTTAAAAGTATTAGAATTAATTCGTACCTTTAAACGTGGATACAAATGTCTTTTACTTAAAAATATAGACAGTAATTGTCCACACAGGTATTTCTGTACATATCTAGCCAATAAATTAAATCATTAATGGGATAATAATGAGTTTCCAATGTATTATATCTACTCTACCATTATAATAAAAATAAAAAAGGAGTAGAGGGGACAATTACAAGTGAAAATTTGCTCACTTAAACGTGTACATGCAAATGTGAACTCATAATTTTAATCAATTATTTTAACTAAGAAACCATAAAGGTTTACTTGGATTCACATCTAGCTTGCGTGTATTTTTATAGGTTTTTTAGTTTTATGTGTAGGTCTATTAGCCTTGGTTATTGAACTTCCCCTTGTGTATAGTCTATGTAATAATCTAATGGTTAATTCTGGACGTCTTATACTATTTTATCGTCTCTATGTATATCACATTGTGTACCAAACAAAAAAAGTTTTCTCTAGTAATATTTTCAGTTTATTATGAACGACCCAGTCGATTTGGAATTTTCTTTATGATCTCCCCTCTTTTTTTTCTTTATCATAATGGTGGAGAGTATATTAAAGGCCACAGAAGAATAGGAAAAAAGTTTGCCTCTTGGTTTGCCAAAGAAATTCATAATTGAACAAAATTCCTCCTCAATTTCAAAGCGATAACGATAATGAGCCATTAATAATGAAAAAGAGCTCTCACGCCAAAGAGATGGCCATTAACATAAGTTTTAAAAACCAAGGATTGTGTCGGGAAAATGCAGTGTACAAAGTATGAGAGAGAGCCTCAGTTGATTTACATACACACAAAGATGGTTCAGTCGGTTTATTTTCTAGAGTGTGTACCATGTAAATCTAGAGTAGAGGTGTATACGTTTACACAATATATACATACTCTCTTTCTCTCTGTTGGACTATGTACATACATGCCAGTGTAATTATAGTTAGGATATCTACATAGTTACCTATACATATTAGAGAGAAGTTTCCTGGTTAACTTCCCGTCTATACAATTTACATACATACTACCATACACACACCTATGTATGTATTATTATATGTACTATATGTACTACTCGGAGTTGATCTACTATAATACTCCAGAGCTACATGCTATGCACACACACACACACACACCCAAAGTCCGATAGATTCGATCGATCCGTTCAAAGATCTTGCGTGCAACGGAGCATTATCTCTGTTGAGAAGAAAAACTACCTAAAATACCCAAAGACAGCCATATATTATGATTACACAAGAGAAAATAAGTCTTCGTAAACATTTTTACATGGCTGATTTAAAAATATAACATGACAAAAAAAACGAGGAAATCATCATGCGCTTCAATTTCAGTTCCAAGTCTGTGGCTTCTAACCTTATTTTAGTTTTGATATGTACAACTCGATTCTTTGGAGAGAAAATGAAGCCCAGAAATTCCAAGACAAAATCTTTGATTTTATATTTCGTTGCTCGCACTCAAAAAAGGTTGGGAAAATGTGAAAAGGAATTACTTATTTTGACTACGAATATTCTTGAAATACATGAAGCCATGGCGAGACTACAACATACTTACATAATATGATATAAGGACTACTAACTAGAGTTTATCCCTTTTGTCCAAGCAAAAGCAATGAACGGCCTCAACATAAATTACTAATAATATCTGTAGAAGCGTGAGAATGATCTTGACTCAATTCTTGACTCAATTCACTACTATATATGAAAGCCTGAATAAATAAATGCACAGCACAATTAATAAGTCCTTTTGAATGCATCATTCAATTGAAGATTATAGCTTACGAGTACTATGTTGCAATTTGTTCTTAATATTATTTTGAATAGAGTCAATTTGTATTAAATCAACGTGTGTAGTAAAATGTATAAAGAACATTTCATTTTATACTTTAACAATTTGTACAGCATCATTTTTTGATGCATGATGAGACATATATGACTAATAAGACCAATCTTTTTTATGACTGTTTTATAAATGAAAGATGTAAGTATAAGTATAGTACTTTATGGATTAAACTCAACATGATAATATTACATATTATAATTTCATTTAATTCCACTATAAAGTCTAATTTTGATTCAATAAGTTTAACATGATTTTTCTCACTTCTTAATCTAAATCATTCGGCAATCATTCGATAAAACCGTATCAATTAGTATGGAGCTAAATAAATTAAGAAGAAATGAGTATAGTTTAAATAGTTTTAGTCAAAACATTTACCGGAATCAAGATCACAACTTTCTTTGCACAATTTAAATATATATTCACTTTGAGATTTTCACAATGTGTATTACAATAGTAATCCAACAACAAACTTAAACTCGTCAAACGTAAACAAAAGTAATCTTGCTCGTCTCATATACTTAAGTACGTAGTTAGTGTTTACATATTATGTGTAAATGATGGGAAACCACTATAATAACTAATCACGACTAACAACTTTAATTTTTCATATCATAATTATATAACGTCAAGTTGAAAACTCGGAAGAATTTCAGTTAGTACAACTGCACTATACAATATTCACACACACTCAAAATCCCTGAGTATTTTCACCAAAAATATATTAACATTAACCAAAGGAACAAATGTTCTACTAAATAAGTTAACTAGCTGGTATACATTTGAATGTTTTCAGCGTGCGTTTAATTCTTTGTTATTGTTACATTTTGAATGAATTCAGTGGCAAAGTATATACGAGACACTTTTGACAGGGTGTTAAACTGTTAACGTTGTAAACGTAAAAAAATTAGGGGAGGCAATTTGATGCCCTTGAAATTAAAATATATGAACACAAGACATTTTCTCTATATACATATTCCATGGGAAAAGTCCTTTTTCGAAGGAAGAAATGTAAGAGAGAGAGAGTGTGTGTGTTGTGTATAACACAACGACTGTGAGTATACTGACGACAACGAAGAGCAAAGCACATGTTTCTAAGTATGTATATTCTGTGTCAATAACTAGAACTATTTGAATTCTTAGTGGGAGTAAGAATTCTCAACCAACCTTAGAAATTCTAAGGGGAAAATTCTTTTCCTTTGAATCACATTCGTTCGTGTGTAAGTAGTTTAAAAGGAAAGACACGCAGTAGAGAGAAACCAAAGTTTGTCAAGTGTATAAATAGTTATTTATTAAATACACTTTCATTATGCTGTTTCAAATTTTCTTGTGTTGAATTCATCAATATGAAAACTGGACTGCATTGAGGGATATTGTGGAAACATTTGTTCCATTTCTACGTATAGTTCATAGTTTTGTTTTATCATTTATATACTTACTTTTGACGTATAATAATATATTTTGACAGAAAGAGTTCAAAGTGAAAAAAAGATCGATACTATAAGTTACCTATAGTCTATAACACATAATATACTGGATACTTCTGAATGGTTTTTTTAAGTTTCCAACGAATTCTTCTCATTTCTCATTCTCATATTTTGTCAATTTCATTTATTTATTATTATTTATATTAAAAAAAAAATCTAATGCGTAGAGAGAAATTCCAAAATGGATTCAAATCCAGGTCCAGCAGCAGTATCAGGACCTCAAAATATACCTGTCTGCAGCTCAAGAATATCGATAGAGGAAGAAGATAACAATGTATCAGATGAAGATATATTTTCAGAATCAGATTTTGAATCCGAATTAGAAGACTTGTGGAAAAAGAGTAGAGAAAATTCGTTGGATAAAAGTCCCGGTTTTAGTGGTGCTCCTTTATTGAGAGCTTTGAGTCTTGATCAAGTTGTTCCAATGGTGATTGATACTGATGAACATATATGGAAAAGAGTTAATAGCGATATTTACATTGAAGGACCGGTAAGGATGAGCTCGCATCATGTTTGGAATATTTTATTGTAAATTTACATTTATATTTTGAAATTTTGATACTTTATCTCAATAAATATGTTCACATGTAATTTGATTCATTCTCTATAATATAGATTTTCCATTATATTGGAGAGGGCACTTCGATAAAACATAATGGTTTTGCACAGACAAGCGTTGCTTTGAATCCGTAAGATATTTATTTTCAAGATTTTCCAACCAGTAACTTGAAATACAGTGGTTTTTTTTTTGTTTTTAAATTTGAAATTTAACTATATATATATGAAGTAAAAATCTCATCACGAGCTGTATAGATGGTTTCAAGTTGTTTCTTTTTTCTACATATTCGATTATGTTATAATCACATTGAGTTCAATTTGAAAAAATGCATTATGTACGTATTTTTGTCATTTTCTGTATAGGGCACACAATTATTTCGAAATTACAATTTTGGACCGGGGGAAAAACGGCTATATTGCAATAGGATTGGCTCGAAAAGACTACCCGAGTCAGAAGCATGTGGGGTGGAATCGAGGTTTTTTTTTTTTGTTTTTGATTAACAATTTAAATTGTTAATTCTAAGAGGTTCCTATTGAAATTACTTTTAATTTGAAATCATCTGTTTTATTTAACAGGATCCGTAGCTTATCATTGTGATGATGGAAAGATTTTTGTCGGAGGTTCGATTTTTCAAATCGGTTATTCAAATAAAATATCCTTTGTGGATGATATGAATTAATGAGTAGAAATTTAAATTCCGATTTTTAGGTGGCATTGGGACTTCTTTCGGCCCTTCGTGTTCAATTAGTGATGTATTGGGATGTGGCATTCTCTTCCCTTCGAATTACTGTGATTCTTCTAGGTACAAATCAGACCAGAATTTAACATTATTTCTTTGTGCTATTTTGTATCTGAGAATCATTTTTGTATGAATTTTTTCAGCTGCTCAGACTCTTTATGGCCATGGGAAAAGAATCCACATGAAACGCCACCGCATAAAGCTCGAGTTCGTCGTCGAACGTGAGTGTCATTGTCAAATGTATTGAGGATTTCATTTGAAATCCTCCTTTTCTTAGGTCTCCTCTTCTGCCTTCTGTTATCCAAATCAACCTGTATTAATTCCAGTGCTATTTAGTTGATTGACACATTTTTTTCTTATCGTCTCAATGTAGATACTCTCAAAATCAAGATGTAAATGATAGTAGTGACAGTGAAGATGAACTCTGGTTTTTAAATTCTAATCAGTGTTATCGTGAAAAAGTTTTCGTTTTTTTCCGACGAAACGGAATTTTATTGGGAATAAAAGAAGTTCGTGTACCGGTAAGGATGAGCTCTGAGAATATTTTATTTTAAATTTAAATTTATGCTTTGATACTTTATCTCAATAAACATGTTCACACGTAATTTGATTCATTCTCTATAGATTGGAGGTTTTTTCCCCACTATCGGACTTTTAAGTTGTGGAGAAAAAGTGCAAGTCGATCTCTATCCATTATCGGGTTAATAATGGGAAGTGAGTTTAATTTAAATGCAAATGCAATGGACAATTTTTTTCGCCAACAAAATAAGCATCGGTAATATTCCCAAAATGTTACAAACTTTAACTGTGATCTGCTTCAGTGATACGAATTTATTATGAATAACAATTATGCCTCACAATAAGTACACATGTTACTCTCAATTTCTAGACATAAATATGTTGTTGTTATGTTATTCTCCGTAATATAATGATAAAAATGTGAATAGAATATCATACAATTAATATTACACTTATAATAGTAACAGGTAAAAAAGACTTGTAATGTACTTGGTATAGTATAAAAGCCATAATTTATATATAATAACAATAAATAAATAATAATATTGAAAGGAATATAATATATATTATATGTACAATACTGGCTATAAGTACACACCTTATGCATATATCCTTTTAAATTAAATTATTAAATCAAGTTACACACACTCCCTCAAGTAACAGTTTAATCTATACATCAATACACAAATTCAAAGCTTCTAAATATTGTGAAAATTTAGAATTAATTGAACTTTCAAAATAAAGACAACAACGAATGAATTATGTCTACAAAAATCTTACAAGCTGCATTGGCAATACATTTTTAGCTTATACTTCAGTGTAGGTAGTAAAGGGAAATTATATCATATTATTATATATGTACAGATATAAACAAAATGTACAATAATGTAAGAACATTATTTATATATTTGGATCAAAATCTTCCATGAATACATGTTTAAATCTTTCACTTAAGTATTTATAGCTCTTTTAAAGCTTCAAGTTAATATGGATACAATGTGGGACACGGTGTAGAACACCAAATCACTTTTGAATTAAATATAAAAAGTTGTCATCATTTTATAAAAGCACTGATTTTGTAACGTAGGATTTATTGAATTTAATTGGAGAATTCTGGTTGCTTGCTTTTGGTGGTCTTCCTGGAATTTATTAACCAAACATTGTTTTGTACAATTGCCTAATATGCTGTATATAATATATTATACTATATATATAGGACTATATATAGTTCTAATATATTTTACCTCTTTTTGGAGTTTTTGGTGGAAGAGATAAAAGATGAGAAGCTGACGAGTTTAAACTTTCCAAAGTGTTGTCGTAAGCTCCACGTGGAATTCTCTCGTGGACTTTGCGATGCTTTGACAGATGGTCTGACCTCGCAAAGGATTTTTGACAGAGCAAACATAAATACGGCTTGTGACCTGTATGTGACCTGTGATGAGGGCAAATTTTAAGAAATTTCACTAATTTTTTCAAAAGAAGGGGCAATTTTGATACCGATGGGACAGAAATAAATTGTGCCTAGTAAATTTTAATATACTGACCTGACATGCCGGCCCAGTTCGTCTGACCTGCTAAATCTCCACGAACACTGAGGCCAGGAACAAACAAAAGGCTTCTCCCCAGTGTGTCTTCTTAAATGAGCTTAGAAAGGGTAACCGAATCAAAATTGAGACAACTTCAGAGTTTTATACCTCCCGATCTGTGTACAAGCTGAGAAACTGCACTTTGGCATACGTAAACCTTTACAAGTCAACCTTTGGACATTTATCCTGACAAATTATAGACTGGTTTTTCCACGAGTCCAATTCTGTTACGGGTAAATGTCAAAAGGTTGAACTTTATGTATACCAAATTACAGCTTCTCAGCTTGTACAGAACGGGAGTTATGAAACCCTGAAGTTGTCTCAATTTTGATTCGGTTATATATACCTTTTAAATGTGATGATTTCATGTACACTTTATCACAATTTGCATATGGGCACTTCAGATCTCCTGCGGACTCACGCTTTTCATATATTCTCTTATTCCTTGGTCGTTTCTCAGTTCTTCTCGTTGGGATTTGACCAATTTGATTTTCAGTATCATTCTGAATAAATTCCGTAGCTTCTCGAGTGTTATGCTGTAGAAAATGCAGATTTTGTAAATCTTCGTTCACTGAAGACTGGCAGTGGAGGTTTTCAGTTGGAAGTGACGTTTGTGCTGGACTTGAAGATGAAAGGAACTCATTTTCATTCATTAGTTCTAATGCAAACATATTTAGATCATCATTCATTTCATTGTTGGCCTCCAAAGAGTACCCAGAGAATAGAGGCTGAGATTCTACCTGAAATGTATGTACATAATTAAAATTAATTCCTTTAATTTTAATTCACATCCCTCATATTTTACAGTTTATTGCACAGTTTTAGGCAAAATGTTTAAAAGTATTATGTATACATGCGTATATGTACCTCGAATAGAAAATCTTTCTCTGGTGAATTTGCCAGGGAGTAAAAATCATTTGAGTTGCTCATAGTCGCATTAAATGGAGACAGCATAGGAGGAATTTCTGCACATAGGGAAATAATTCAATTTCATTTATCATTATCGAACATTTTTATTTACACACAGACGTTTCAAAACTCAAATCTACAAATAAATAAATAGTGTGTATTTAATCACAAGAACCTTATTCTGTTCCGGACAATTAAGATTACAATTAGCTACTATATGTACAATGGTTTCACTGGCAAATAAATGTTGGAGTGGAATATACCTTGATCGAAAGGAAGTGACACAGGAGAAAAGTCTGATGAGAGGATTGAGTCGATATCATCAATATTATTGAATTCGCTAAGTTCGTCCAAGAAAAGCTGTTCAGGTGGGACGCTAAACAAAAAATCACAGGCATCCTCGTCCAGCATGATGTCTGTATATAGAGATGATTTAAGATTCAAACCAAAACGAAAAAATTAGCAATATCCAGAGAAAATAGAATGAACAATCCAAATAATAATAAGAATAAACTAAAAACTTTTTATGAGACTTGGAAACATATAAGTTCACACAGCTTTACAACCTCAACTAAACTGTATAGTGAGATTTTTCCGTTGGAAAATTTTTGGACATTTCAATCCATGCCTAAAATTACATATGTACGTGTTTACGATTATTGAATCTGGTTTATGGACAATGGAAAAATATATGGTATGTAGTCAAATACCGGTATATACTGATCTGATCTGTATATGTTAGTTTTGAATATTGGTTTACTACAGGAATTTTCTCTCGCTCGACTCGGTATAGCCTTTCATTGACTTTGCACTGAAATCAAAGAGGAAAGTAGCTTGATTGATGCCATACCATACCATTGGAATTTGACGGAGATCTCAGTAACAATAACCGTTATGATTAAATTACCAAATTTAAATCCACGTTCGGGCTCATCTGTGTATAAAGTACCGCAAAATTTTCTCTCTTAGGTTCCAAACTTTACAACATCTGTTTTTTCTCCAACTTTAAATATCTACACTTTATTACATATGTGTATTTTGTATAATTCAATCACTGCCAGTCCTTCAAAAAAGAAAAAAAACCAAAACTCCAGATTCCAGATACGAAATTCTATACTAAGAAAAGAGCAAACGCGCCAGATATATATCATGTAGCGTTTACTATAGCTTTTCTCTTATCGTTTCGAGAGTTGAGAAAAGCTCGTGCACATAGACATTTTATTAGTGTTTTTCCTTTGACAAAATTATAAATCACAATGTACACATAATGTGTAACACATTTGCATCTATTTATAAGACAAAGATTTTAACCAAGTCCGGGGAATTAAAATAAGGACAAAGAGTAAGGGATAGCAGGCTAATACTATGAGAGAATATTGAGTATATATTATTGTGTATTCTAATTGTAAAATCGTCTTTACGTGTTTTTACAATGTACTGAGACGGACACTTACAAGATAAATGGGAAATCGTGAATCAAAATCCAAGATCCAATTTTTAAACACTATAAATTCCAAAATAAGTTTGCGTTTGCCTACAGACATAAATGATGAATGGACAATTAGTCAGCCCCACAGATAACTATAGTGTGTACACTTTACGTTTTCGTCGATTAATTAACTGCATGTGAGAACAAAAGTTGACTACTGACAAAATAATTTAAAATTATAATTTACTTTCGATGAAAAAGATACAAAAAGTATCATCAACTAATGTACAGTGTACACACAATGATGATTACACTGATAAACAAAAATTTAAAGAAATATATAAATTAGTCATTTGCCAAGCGGCATTCAGCTCTGGTTCTAGTTTTGTTTAGATTAGTTACACATATACACTTTTAAATTTACACATCATACATAGGTACATGGTAGTATGTATATGTATATGTATGGACACATTTATATGTATAAATGGAAACGAATTATCATTTTATTGTTATGTACTATTTGCATGTGTCATGTCCTTATTGTGCGTCGGATATCTATAGGATGAGTGGTTGATTATTATATATATTTACAAGTAATGTAAGTGCAATAAATACTAAATACGTAATTCCAACAGTTAGCAGAGTGGATATAGACTAAGAATAGACGTATGTATAATTTGACGACAAACTCTGCATATCTTACACGTACATGAAACTCACTATTATGATTATTCAATTTTTACATTTAATATGACGAATTATTTTTATTTGTAGGTACAAGAACTTTTTTTTTTACACAAATTTGAGTCAAATTCCCCACAGCCTTAGACATGTATACATGCAGACCTGTATAATTTGAGAATTATACACATATTTTGACTTTGAACTTATGAATTATGTTACAGCATAAACATCATGTGTGTATGAGCTTATAGTTTACATTTAGTATTTTTTGGACATACTTAGTACACGAATAGGTATTTGATTCATTCGATTCATTATTTTGCAATTCATTCAAAAAGTATACACTGGACACATGCAATATTTTTTAAAAAATGCTAGAAATTATACTTGCACACATGAGTAAGGAATAACGGGGTGAATATAAAGTATAACACACGCATGCACACCCATATACTAGTTTTTAGTGTAGTGGAACAAAAATTACACTTATACTTACATGGGTATGTGAATGATTACACATTGGGTAATCAAAATTGGAATTTTTTGAACCACATTATGCCAAAATGTATCTGTGTATGGGAATCGCACGGATCTCGTTTCACTTTCAGTACATATATTTATAGGTATCAATTCAGGAAAAAGTTAATTCGGTAGCCAAATAGAGCTAATAGAGGAAATCAGGCAGCAGAATTTAAATACACACATACCGAGTCAATAGTGATGCTAATTCTGTTAACAGGTAGGGATTTCCCTTTGCAGACTACAATCTAATGATATAGTGTAACAAATCCCATGTGTATAACTATATACGATAATTTTAGACCAACAGATGTTTTCCAAAAGGAAATGAAAACCAAGATTCAAAATACTCGCTGTACATATACTTATATGTTCTCAGTAGTTTTTGTGTACCCTTGAGTATTCAACATATACATTTTGTATTTTATTTCTTTAGAAAAAACATCATCATGTCGTAAAGTGATAGTCGGGTAATGTATTTAATTGATGCGTAAAATGTAAAGGAAAGTCAGTTAGAATTAGAGTGTTGAAAAGGGAAATAACCTTTTAAGTGTAAAACAATAGAAGTATCAATAAGATAATGAGAGTTAGTCAAATCTGTTTACTCAAACAATTCAAGTCAAATCCTTACAGACAATTCAGTTGTTTACTGTGACAATGAATGAATGCAAATACTTAAATTGTTTTATAATTACTACACTATGATGGTATTCGGTGTATATGTAGCATATAGCTCTAATGTGTGTTTGGAAATCAATAATGGTAATTATATATGTGCATATGTGTATATGTACATGAAAGGAATTCTTCAGTCACATTGCGTTGGAATGATAATCAGGTACTTATATAGTCAAAACTCAAAGGGAAAATGATTACAGTCGCTCACTAGCAAATTGTGATTTGAAATCACTGATTTCATCCTTCAGGAACATTATGAGGAGAGTTCAGAGATCAGAGATCTTATTAATGGCCTCAAGTTAAGCCTCATGCAAGTTACAGCCATCAACAATTAAGATAAAGTTTTCCACATTGCTACTCCAATGTTCTAACTAATGGTATGAATGAACTACTTAAATGAATGATGATCCATTTGTATGGCTTCAAAATTTGACTTTTTTGTGAGCCATTAAATCTTAATTATTTAATACTTAATCATAATTTATCGAAAAAATTTGCAATCTATTTAACTATATAGAGTTGATTCAACTTACGAATTCCTTTCAATGGGAGTTCCAGTGTCTGCAATATCCATGTAGTTTGACAATTTGTTTACGTATGTATTAAATTATTTAGACAATTATATACTTACTTGTGAATTTAAAAGCTCACGCACTGTGTTATGAAGAATGTGGTAGGTATTAATGTCATGTCGTTGAAATTCATCTCCATGTAGTATTCTTCAACTGTTGAAGCTCAACAACATCATCTTTTGTATACTTGTAAGTGTCTCGTGAAATCGTACTGAATAATCTAGAAGTGTATTTTAATTTTATGATTGTGTGTTTATTTGTATGTAGACTGCCAGCCAATAAAACTCGAGCAAATTTTATATCTTAAAAGCTCAAAACGTCAAAACAGAAAATCAAAACGACAGCTCTTGAGCATACAAAACGTACACAAGGGAAATGATGGCGATTAAAGTAAACAACGTTCGTCTTGAACATTCATATTTTCATGGTGTCTTATCTTCTGACACTTGACACATCAAAGTCAATACGGTTAATGCTAGTTAACAAACTGAATCTGACTGTGGGTCTATACCATTCCGGAAATTGAGATCATTTTTGCCCAGTCGCAAAGAAGTATAACATTGAATTTGTGTAAGTATATCGTAGTTACTCTTTATACGTATAGGTAATTTAAATTTGAAAATGAACCCTTTCTGAAGTGCTTCAAGAAACAAAATTTTAGATTGAAACAAATACATATTTCGTAACATTGTAATTGAGTCTCAATTTGAGACGTAATTCCTTCAGTTGGAAAAAGTGGAAAAAAGATTTCTTACTTGTTATCTGTCTTCGCTTGTACGCGATGGGACTCAGTTTTGCAATTAATTTGTCAATCCTTTTAAGCTGTTCAAGTATTTTGTTGTCAGTTGAGAGTGGGATATTGTACCCAAGAGAAAGTGAGAGCCGAGAAGTGAAGGTGGGTCAAAAAAAGCGTTTTGCGAGTTTAATTTAATTTAACGCGCTTACGAATCGGTACATTATGCATTGGTTTTGATTAATCCTAAACTTATTATTATTCAGTCATTAGATGGAATATGGTCTTTTCGACTTGACGGAGCAAACGATAAAAATCATGAGCAAGGATTCATTGAAAAATGGTACGAGCAACCACTTTTTATGGTATGTTACAAATTGTAACTTACAATAATTGAAAAGCGGCAAACGCATTATCATTGGTAAATTTCAGTACTTTTCGATTATTGTGGGGGGTAATGTAAAAAATTATGAAATGTTTTTTTCACTTTTTTCATACAGAGTGGACCAGTGGAATTGATGCCGGTGCCGAGTAGTTACAATGACATCACGCAGAAGGTATAATGCATTTGAATTGTAATAATATCGGCATCGTTATTCATAGGTACGTTGAAATTTCTTTTATTAAAATGACTATTATTTTAAATTAGACTGAAGTTCGAGATCATATTGGCTGGGTTTGGTACGAAACAAAGTACTGGATTCCAGAAAGATGGAAATTGGAGGAACGAAATATCTTCTTGAGATTCGGCAGTGCAAACTATTTTTCAGTTGTGGTATGCGAAGGATTTTTTCTTTATTCTTTATTCTTCAGTACAAATACTGACAAAATGAATTTGTATTTGAGCTGTAGGGAACTTTTTCTATATGAAAATGTCATTAATTATTAATTAGTGCAGACATTGTGTTTTGTTGTAGTGGGTAAATGGGAAGCATGTCATGAACCATACGGGAGGATATTTGCCATTTAAAGGAGAGATATCCAGACTAGTGAACTTTGGAGCCGAGAATTTCCTTGTGTTGGCCCTGAACAACACTTTGACTTCATTGACAATTCCTCAAGGGACACTTTCATATCCAAACGATACCAATAGGTCTAACGAGTATATTTTTTAAAAATAATTACTGAACAGTATAGCATTTGTATATAGAGAACTTTTTAAATGGCTCTTCCAGATTCCCAAAAGGGTTCACAGTGCAAACGTATAATTTTGATTATTTCCACTTTTCTGGGATTCATCGTCCAGTATTTCTGTACACAACACCCAGATTTTACATAGACGATATTACAGTGACGACTGATATTGTGTCTAACAATCAACTATTGGGTAATTTCTGCAGCACATTATTAATGTATGTAGCCTATGTATATGTATAGAATATTCTTCTGATTTCAAAAGCGATTTCAAATTTGTGTTTTAGGGGTCGTCAATTACTCAGTGGACTTTGTGCCGGGTCTTCATGAAAATTCAGTCTATGTAAATTCAAGTGTCAGTTGTCTCGTGGTGATTCGTGACAAACATAACCATAGAATCAACCAAAATCGTGCCTGCTCGGGCGTCATGGACGTCCCAGGTCAGATTTAAATCATCATTTGGACACCCACTTATTTAAAATCAATGATTTTAAATCATAAATCATATACACAAACAATTTTCGTGTTCAGTATGATAAATTCTCAATTATATGTTTGACAAAACATTCCAGGAGTTCATTTATGGTGGCCGTACACAGGAGAGCCTCCAGGAGAAAAACCTGGATATCTATATACTCTTGAAGTAATTTTGACAAATGATGCTTTTCAAGATGAGCAAGATATTTATCGTTTGAAATTCGGTGTGCGGACTATTCAATATTCAAATTTGGATTTCAAGATAAATGGAAAAGACTTTTATTTCAGGGGTAAATATAAAGATAATGAAAAAAAGCTTTCATTTTTCAAGTTCAAGACATTCACCTAATGAAATTCTGCTGTTTCTTCTTAAATTTTAGGTTTCGGCAGACATGAGGATTACAGTGTGAGTCATGATGTGTTCAATAGTTAGCATTATGGATTATTGGTTTATGTGTGTTAGCTTTGTTTAAAAAAATACAAATATCGGTATTAATAGATTAATAAATAATAGATTCGGGGAAGAGGTGTTGACTGGGCTATGCTAGTCAAAGATCATAATTTGATTAAATGGACAGGGGCAAATTCGTACAGAACGGTAAGTATATAGTCTATAGGTACCCCCAAAAAATTGAACAGGGATGATATTACTAAACTTCATCTGATTCCTTAAAATTATAGTCTCATTATCCATATGCGGAAGAGATTCTTCATTTGACGGATGAGCTCGGAATTGTAATCATTGACGAATCCCCGGCAATCGGCCTCAGGTATATTTAATTATACATAATTAAATATACCTGATATACCTTATGTATATATACATAACGAAATATGTGATGTTCAAAGGAAAAGCTCAAATTCTCAAAATGAGATTCATTATTTGTTATTACATACATTGATATAGTGGATTTGGAAAGCAATTGGAGGAAAGTCACATTCAAGTAATGCATGAGCTAGTGAATAGAGACAAAAACCGAGCCAGTGTGGTCATGTGGTCGATTGGTAATGAGCCAAAATCTATGCAACTCGCATCAAAGGACTACTTTGAGTATGCATAATATATTATAGTTTAAATTAAAAATATCTCATGGAATAAATATATAGAAACTTAAATGATTAAAATGGAAATAAATTATGACTATTTAAATTATGTATAGGAAAGTTATAGCTGAAACGAGAATTACAGATCCTGGAAAACGACCAATCACCATCGTTCTCAGTGAAGGGTTCCAACAAGATAAGGGGCCATCCGGACTGGACATAATTTCAATCAATAGATATTTTGGGTGGTATGGTGACACAGGAAGATCCGAAGTGATTCGTTTGCAAATGCCAAATGAAGTACGGAGTTGGCATTCTAAATACAAGAAGCCCGTCTTAGTCACAGAATATGGTGCTGGTTCCATCGCTGGAATGCATACGGTATATACCGAGGCTGTCCCTCAATCATAATCAATTAACAAATACAAAATGTATAGAACGAGTTCAATTATAATGTTTTTTTCGTTTTTTTAACAGAGCCCAAGTTTCGTGTGGACGGAGGATTATCAAGTTGACTACCTTATAGAACATTTCAAGGCTTACGATCAATTACGAGATGAAACTACTTACTTTATTGGAGAAATGATTTGGAATTTTGCTGATTTTGCAACACCACCAGGTCCTTCATTTAATTTCAATAATTTTAATGTCATGTGGCTCATCAAACAAATGCTATATGAGTATTTTTTTTGTTTTACTTCATCCTATTCTATAGAAACGTTCCGACCTTGGGGTTGCATGAAAGGGATTTTTACAAGAGAAAGGCAGCCTAAACAAGCTGCTCATGTCGTCCGACAACGTTACTGGACACTAGCAAATTTATCCTCATCATCCTGTCCTTTACCAGCTGATCTCAATAGCCGTTTCATGCTTCATAAGTACCACTAAATAAATCCCTAATGCACAAACAGACGAAATCTAGAATCTAGACATTTATTTACACACTAATATAAACAATTCTACATCAATTTGTGTGGCCTGATGTTTCTTTTCCGTATAAATACTGACCTTTAATTACTTTAGACTTAATTACTCTAGACGAAAAGTGTTTGCAAGTTTATTGCTCTTTTGTATTTTTGATATTTTCATTTCAGTTGTTTTGAGTTAGTAAAAAAGTTTTCGTTTTCTTTATAGTGTCGAGTGTCGCCTACTTTGTACTCTGAATTTGGGGACAAAGAATATTTATTAGTTTCTTTCTTGCTTTACAGCATTAGTTAAATATGACTCCAATGTATAAAAGATTAGATAAAAAAATATTAAAATGTCTATGCTTCGTAACTTTATGTCTACTTGAGCAAGTTATACGTGGATAATTGTAAAACAAAATTACTCAGAGTTGCTCATAGTTGTATTCAGTAGTTAGTGTACAAATTACACTCATACCATTCAGTTCGAGCTATTCATTGATTCCCTCTGAAATTCCGAATGAGTTTTGAGCTGGATAGACGGTTTATATAAATTATCAAAGGGGAAATATAATCCTCATGTCAGATTGTTTTTTAGTTCATAAAGTATATATGCTGAAAATTGAAACCGTCCTTGAAAGTGTACATCCCAGATTTCCACAAGTAATAAAGATGTATATGGGAGCAACATAAGATATTTTAGCCTGAATGAAGAATGGAAATAATAATAATAACAATTAAAATGTAAAACGACGGTATCAAATGACAGTTTCTGCTTATCAAATTCTTCCTATGTACACAGATAAAATCCATCTAAGCTCCAACTCATATTTTGTAGACTAGAGTATATTTGACGGATACGATATACATATATATACTTATATATATAGTCAGTGAAGAAGTGAAGACTCGTCTCGGTGGTACAATTGTCGCTGCATATATTACTAATAATTCCTGTCATTTGTTATGCGTCATAAACAAACTGGCATAGCTCCATAGCTCACAACTCATTTATAAATTGAATTGAAAGGAGCTGCTCCGTCTTCATCTTTTACTATACACTTTTTTTCAAAAAAGTTTTTATATCAGTATAACTTTTGTAATACGAGTTGAAAAGTGAAAATTATTTATTCTTTGACATTCACACACACAACTCATTTGACATCCTCAAAAAAAATGTTTCTTAAAAGTTTTAACAAGATATCAAATCAAATGACGAGAGGTCGTCAGATAATGAGAAGTTTATCGACGGTGAAGAAAACTACTCAGTTACGAGCTTTACTGGAATCTCCAAATTTGGAATTTATTATGGAAGCTCACTCAGGGCTAAGCGCCAAAATTGTTCAGGAAGCAGGTATATATAAGCATATGCTCACAAACCAAAACTATACATATGGACAGTTAGTTGACTAGTTGACATAAGGATTTGATTTCAATCAGTGACCATTCCTCATTTCATTGTATACAGGGTTCAAAGGCATATGGGGGAGTGGACTTTCAGTATCCGCTCAGATGGGTGTAAGTTTCTCCATGAAAATAACAGTATTGTTCACAGTATATATATAGAAACGGTGGTGAATGTGGTTTTTTGTTGTTAACAAACAGGTAAGAGATAGTAATGAAGCCTCATGGACGCAAGTGACAGATGTTGTGGAATTCATGTCCGATGCCACGAACGTACCCATTTTACTAGATGCGGATACAGGCTATGGGAATTTTAATAATGCTCGTAGACTTGTTCATAAGCTGGAAAAAATCGGAGTTGCAGGTACTCAAATGACCAACAAGGATTTTACTCCACCGTGCAATATGTGTGCGTAGAAATAGCTGACGATGAGTATTTTTTTTCATTCTTTCACAAGGTTGTTGTATGGAAGATAAATTATTTCCAAAAACAAATTCCTTACTGGATGGAAGACAGCAGCCATTGGCAGAAATTGATGAATTTGCCTTAAAAATTAAAGTGAGAAATGTTCTTCTCAAGGAAAAACATGATGAGTAACTGATTGTGATTCGAATATAAAAGAACCGTTAAAAATTAATAACTATACGTTGGTTATGTTTAACTTTATGTTAGGCTTGCAAAGATCATCAAGTGGATCCAGATTTTATAATAGTTGCTCGCGTTGAAGCTTTTATTGCGGGTTGGGGATTGGACGAAGCTTTGAGAAGAGCTGAAGCGTATAGAAATGCCGGTGCGGATGCCATTTTAATGCACAGCAAAAAATCGGATCCATCTGACATTGAAGCATTTATGAAAGCTTGGAAAAATCAGGTAAATAATTTCACACGGCTTAAAATAAATCATGTTTTATAGAGATAGAAATGAGTCGCCAATTTGAATTTAGTGCAGATTACTGATTGAGTACTGATTAATACATTAATTTCCATGAATGAAATAGGGGCCAGTGGTTGTAGTTCCTACCAAATATTTTAACACACCAACCAAGGACTTGGCTGACATGGGAATTTCTCTAGTCATTTGGGCGAATCATAATGTTCGAGCTTCCGTTCAAGCGATGCAACAAACAACTGCTAAAATTTTCCAGGATCAATCCCTCGTCAATATTGAGACTCAGGTATGAGTTTTTTTACAGTATAACTTTTCCTGTTTGTGCACATGTCTTGAGGATTAAATCAAATTATGCAATAACAGTAATAATAATAATTATTATCATTGTTATTATCATTTATTTCATTTAAAGGTTGCTTCAGTCAAGGAAATTTTTAGGCTCCAGGGAGATGATGAACTTGCACAAGCTGAGAAAAAATATTTACCTCAAAAGTAGCGACAAAGCAAAATTGAATTAACTATTTATATATATGAAATGACAATTGAACAAGACACTGACATTTTATCATTGAATAACTTGTGGCAGAAATATAAATAAAAAGGAAGCCATTAATAAAGCCAAAATTTTACATTACAGAGGTTCTCAATTAAAAGTCGTAAACATTTAAATATATAATATTTAAATGTTTTAATTGAGTTTTAATCGACTTTTAATTGAGAACTTCTGCTGTAATTGTCGTCATAGGAAATAAAGAATTTTGTTTTGTTCACGTGTACGTGAACAAAAATCTTGCCATAACGCATAACATTGCGTTCTATATATATATATAACTGTTATATATATACTCTAAGATATATATATACTCTAAGGTTTTTAGTTTCCACATCAAAGAGTTTCATGTACCAAGAATTTTGAATTTTTTCAAATGAGCAAATTTAAAACTCATTAGGAATTTTGTTACTATTTATTTGCTTTGTTTACTGTACTAAATTCATAAGTAAATGAAGTTTATTCACCAGAACTATATTTTTCAACTGTGGATTTTCAGTCATATTTCTACTCATGTTTCATAAGGAGTTGTTGAAGAATTTACCCATAAAATGGGGGATGATCCAGATAAAACTTCCCGTCGTAAGATCTTCTGCATCTCCTCCTTTTTTTACTCTTTAAAAATTTATTTACACTCTATATATACTAGTTTCACAGCTGCACATGCAACAGAGTTTTTTACACACTTTTAGTTCCATGAAAAAATGTTAATGTTAATTTGTAAATGTAAATACGCATTTCTGAGACGGTAACTGCTCCTGTTTCTACAGAACCCTCAGCTCTCACAGTTATTGCTCCACGTAGTATTCACTCTCAAGTTGTCTTAGAAGTGGATACACTGACGGAAGAGGAAGTGGAATCCTTTGTTGTCAGATTTGACGATAGTGGTAAAAGTACTGTGGACCTTCGGGTGAGTCGAGGGAAATCAAGAGTAAATCTTACAGACCCCTCTTGCATGCACCGTCGAGTGGGTGGTGAACACAGAATCATAAGTCAATCGAACTCACCTCTACCTCCTTATAATATTGAAAAATTGAGTGGTACGAAAAGCGTCAAATTTGTATCCCAAATTAATTCCTCCGTGAAAATGTCCCCATGTGGACAGCTACTACAGTCAAATGATGATGAAGACCCTTCCCTTCCTGGTGCAAGTTTAGAGCCACTACATCCACAAGATAGGATTTTTCCAAACCCCGTTTCAGATCAACCATTTAGTAATTTAAAGTCGAAGTATGACTTTTACACACCTGGACAGACTATGGAAAATGTTCTAGGGAAACTCCAGAGATTAAAAGTTAGAATGGTGGACATGAAAAATAATTTACAACAATTACGAGTCTCGTGTGCCGCTCCTAGAAGACAAAGTCCAACTGAAAATTTAAATTCTTCCAATGATTGCAATTCCGTAGAAGAAAAACCAACTGAAGAATCTAAAGAACTTCAAGAAAACACAACTGAAACATCTAAAGAACATGAAGAAAACACAACTGAAAAATTTGAAAAAAAACCCACTGAAAACCCCAAAGAACTTGAAACAAAATCCACTGAAAACCCAAAAGAATTCGAAGAAAAACCCACTGAAAATCCAAAAGAACTTGAAGAAAAACCCACTGAAAACCCAAAAGTACTCGAAGAAAAGCCCACTGAAAACCCAAAAGAACTCGAAGAAAAGCCCACTGAAAACCCAAAAGAACTCGAAGAAAAGCCCACTGAAAACCCAAAAGAACTCGAAGAAAAACCCACTGAAAACCCAAAAGAACTCGAAGAAAAACCCACTGAAAACCCAGAAGAACTCGAAAAAAAATCAGAGTTTTGAATCCCAGACATCTCGATTTCAAATTCTTTTGAAATACTAGTAGAATCCGACACAGGAAATCAATCTTTGGAAGACACAACAAATCTACCACCAACGGCTTCCCAGACTGAGCCTCCTTCCAACCCCATCAGCAGTTACTGAAAATGTAGCTATATACTCTGAGTAATTCCCAATTAAATCCTTCTGATAGTCGAATTATCCTTTCTATCCCCTTACCAAAAACAACAACAAAATCAGAAAAACGTCTGAACAAGCACCGGATTAAAAAAAATGTTCTCTATTCTTTTCTTTGTCATTTATTTTCTATATGTGTTTAACAATACATTACAATAAAAAAACTACATGCTAATCAGACAAATATCTGTACATCCGCTTTAAAATTTAAACTTTAAACTTTATTTGATTGAGTATTAGTTGGGACTGATTCATATTTGTAATTATTATTATTTGGTCGTGATTTGGGAGTTGAGACAATAAATTGATCGTGAATCCCTGTGATTCTGTCCACATTTTTGTATGTTGGAGGTGACAATACTTCATCGTCAGGGGCTCCAAACCATCTGTGAAGTACGGGATGTAGATATCTTTTCTTGACATTCTTTGACTCACAGAAACCTATGTATCACATTGAATTATAATGGTTTTATTCTCCTCTTTGACATTTGAGAAACCCATTAAGATTGTCATTACGTACATAGAAACAAAAAATGTAGTTTTACCTCCCGTCAGCCCACTTATCAGTAAGGAAGTCACAATTGAAATTAAAGCCCCAGCAAAAGGGTAGCAAATATACGACAACGTGTAGATTTTTTCTGGCCATTCACTTTTGAAATTGAAAGAGAACAACATGTGGTCAAGTTTACAAAGTGGATTTTGAGTTTAGAATGTAGAGAAATAATTTCCAAAATAAATAGTTCGTAATTCATAAAATATCATTAGGACTTACAATACGCCCAATGCTGGCGATTCTTTGAGCAAGTCTGCTTTAGTGAAATTCGTACCGATTGGGCAGTTATCAATCGACGTTGGTAATGGTAGAAAAAATGGCCTATCTAATCTAAATGACATTACTCCGATGTACACCATCGTCACTAAGCTCGTGCCCATTCCAGCCAATGCACCCTTGAATCACATCGAATAAGTTAACATACATGAAATGTTAATTTTCATATTCATCGATGATGGCTTTTATATGTAATGACTTGAATAAAAAGTAAATATTTTTTAAATTCAAGTCACCCATTTATTGACACAGGGCATGAACAGTCCAATTAGGAAAACAGATCCGATGGAGCCACTACTTGCCCCGACAGCTACACATACAATCAAATTTCAATAAACGATTAAATGTTGACTGTCGTCAGCAAAACAGGTTTCTTTAAAATCTTAAAATTTACCAGTTAGGGTTGCCTGCAAAATTGGTCCCATGTATTGAGCCGCAAAAGCAAAGAAGATGGTTATAATTCCGTAAAAAGCAGCTAAAAGTTTGAAACAAAAATAAACAAACTCCATAAATGAATCAAGTTTCTTTTTCCATATCGTAAATTTACGAGGATTCTCTATAGCCATCCTTTTCCTTACAAATACATCTTGAAGTATTTGCTTGTCCTTTATCGCTCAAATTTTTAAAAAAGGGGATCCGAGAAAGAAAGTCTGTCCAGGTAACTAAATACATATTATGTAAATTCATTCAAAGACAATTTAGAAAAATCGTTTCAACGAGAATTGAAGTTCTTTCAAGATTTGAATTACTCACCCGCAGCAAGGGAATTTAAAATACTGGATAAAGTACTTAGGACCTGAAAACACAAAAGAACTTGGAAAAGAGTTTTTAATCCCAGACATCTCGATGACAAATTCTTTCGAAATACTGAAAAATGACTGAAAAAATATTTTTTTTACCGCACTGAAAACACATGAAACGAACAGACCTGAAACGGGTAAAAGTTTTCTAGTTATAATAAACATAAGATAATAAACTGTGTATCCATAGGTCTTTGTATATATACGTCTAGACTTGTTAGTTTGTTAGAGAGAGAGCGACAATAGAGTTAGAGACAATAGCTTGTGAAAAAGTGAAACAATAACACACTGTGGACCCTACGTATTATTTATATATACCTCTTTATGTTAGTTATCGAGAGAGAGAGAGAGAGAGTGGGAGGGACTTGACTCCTGGTCATAGTCCCTATTTATGCTACATATGTATATGAAGAAGGCCAAAAGAATTTTAAACAAAGAAATTATATGATCTTTTAAAATCCTGAAAAAAATTCACAACACTCTCACGTACTATACACATCATTTTCTGACAGTGAAATTAATTTTTGGGTTTTCGTTTTTGAGAAATTCATTGTCAAAAATGAGCAAAAAAACGAGTATTTGCATTA
>JAIUND010001310.1:0-38043 GCA_034699125.1 Gisinianus flammeolus | reverse complement strand
GGTGGTCGGAAGTTTGAAGCGTATTCTTCGCGCTTCCTTGAATAAACTAAAATGTAGTTTTGCGTGGATGGAGAGTAGATACCGTCTAAATAGGCATTAAATACTCGCAGTGACAGTTTTCCCTGAGATTTGTCTTCCATATGAAATCTTAACAAAAGTTAAAACTAACTAACAAGAGAGTATTTCAGAATCCTTATAGTAAACGAGTAGTATAGTAATACAGAGTCTACAAAATTCGTGAGTGACAACTCGTACAATTACTTTTTTAAAACATGCATTTTTCTTTTGAATTTTTGTTAAATGCTGAGTTTTTTTTAAAAAAAATCTATATTAAAAAGTCTTGTGATTTGGTTGACATATATAGTCAAGAGCTCTACATACATGTACTGAACATGAATAGACATTATACATATAGTAGTTATTTACTTATACAAATTAAAATGTGTCAGTGTTGACAGACTGACAGTATCTAATTAATAATTAGTAATTATAGTTTATTATAGTATATAATGAGAGTCGTCTACAATTTACTATTAGCCAAAACCGGATTGAGTAGGTAAGTATGTATTTAAGTAAGTACTAAAACAAAATTGTAACTACCGAACTCAAATAATTCTATCGATTTCTGTACTTTAATATTATAAATATTAAATATAATAGCACACTCTCTATTTTTTGAAAGATCCATTGGTACAAATAAAATCCAAAATGTTTTTAGCAATAACTCAATATACGACTTTCTATTTCGGTAGAAACTTACATTGACCATTAAGCACAACCGGATCACTTAATTTAACAAGTAAATTATTTCATTTAAAGTTTTTCTGAATATATTTATTATAGTAATTATTGTGTAAATAATCTAGAAAATAGGAAATGAGTTTAGAATTGAACGAGAATACGTACGTAATACAACATGGATGCATTGAACTAATTGTAAGTCAAAACAAATAAAACCACCGGTTTGTAGTTTCTTCATAATACAAACTACAAATAATGGTTTTCTCCAGAAAAAAACAAGAAATAAGAAAGATAAATAAATAATAATGTCATAATTCAAACTTCAAAATCTCGAATCCTACTGAGAAAACCTTTCTAAGTAGGTAAATACAAACTACTAATTAAGTAAGTAGTTATTTAAATAATTACAGACATGGTAAGAATAAAATAATAAGTAATAAATTTTAATAAAATAAAAAGCTCAATGTACTTAAACAGGCATTTAAAATGTTAAAATGAATAAAAAAAGTTACAAGGAGATAAAAGTATTCGATAGGTAAATTAGATATTTATAGTGTAATTAGTAATAACACTACACTCGAAAGTCGAACGTCGAACACACTGGTAAAACCAAACCCTTTAATTTTACTCGAAAGGCCCCAGGCGTCAAAAACTCATGGACTCTTCACTACTTCGATCATCAAAATTATTTGCCCCAGCAGCTTGATTTTGTTGCAATTAAAAATTGAAAACCGGATTGAAGGTTTCCAGAAGATTACGGAAATATAAATCTTCATCAGTCACATTTTCTTGGTGGGAAAATGAGAAGTGGGATTGTGAGTGGGAGGAACGATTTGATGCGCATTATTATTGTTGGAATTAATATCGCTTATCGGAGGTAAATCTAAATGAGCGATTGCGATTGGTAGATTATTTTCATTTGGTACAGTCTCCGACTCGGATAATGGTCTGGGTGAATTATAGTCAGATGTGGAGCTGGATACTCCCGAGTCATCCTCATTGTTGTCCATGCCAGACATAAAGGAATTATTGAAGCAGGAATTTGAATTGGCCTCAAAATCCAGATCAAGCTGATGGTGATGGAAATTTAAAGGTGGTGGTCGTCGTCGGCCAGCAACCTCGTTTTCCAATTCCTCAGGAAATTCCTCTCTCTCCCTCAAGGGTTGAACCAAAGGCAAGGCCAGACGGTCGTCCACTTGGTTCCTGCTCCCTGAAGCTCCGCCTCCTCCTATTTCTCCTTCCGGATGGACGTTACTTAGGTCAAAAGACTCCTCACTTAAATGACTATTTTGCTGATTTCCTCTGCAAAACATTAAATACAAACAAAAAAAACAGTATTTAAAAATTAAACTGATTAAGATGTATTGGGAAGAAACGCGATTGAATAATTCTCGTTTTCATTCTCAAAATTTAGAAATGTCATAAAGTCATTGAACTATTTCAAGTAGGTATGTATGAATTTTGTTTTGTATTCTCTGCTTATAGCTATATGTGAAAATCAATGTTATGGAGGGATTTTTTTGGGGGATTTATATAAAATATTAAAAATTGTACTCGTCACGAGGAATCGGATTCTGATGCATGTTAAAATCATTCTGCATCATTCCATTGATATCCTCATCATAGAGTACATTCTCCATGTCCATCATCATCGCATCATCCGGACTCACTTCCGGAACTTCTTGCTCTTCTGGATGCTCCTCCAAATAATTGCTTGTAGATGGCCCACTATAAAAGCACAAATTGGAATAAAAGTTGAATGGATTTGAAAACAATCGACAGTATAAGTACGTACGGGATTTTCTCGTGAATATTTATCATTTATACAGGTAAATACTAAAAAAAAGGTAAATGTAGATTTTAAAAGGGTCAACAAAATTAGGACTTACTAGGACGATCCATAGCAAGTTGGATTTGCCATTCGTTGACAAGTATCCGTATTCCTATTGACCTCAGACTCTGGATGGAAATAAGCAGGTTGAGGATCCTCCGTTCCAGGATATGATGGGGCACTCGGACTTGGTGTCTTTTCATTATTCGATGGAAACTCATTCATAGGAATCTCTTCAAATGGATTCCGGCTCTCTAAAAAAATCATAAAAATTCATTTAATGTATATTGTACAACTATGACAATTCATATTGTAAGTATACTCACTTTTAACTCCTTTATAAGTCATAAAACCAACAAGACATAGACTTGTAGCAAGTACGAAACATAGTCCAAATATCCAACTTGTTTTTGAATTAGACTCATTTTTAGAGCCGATAGTGTTATTAAATACGAGTCCTGTAATACAAAAAAAAACATACAAAATTCATGCTATAATTTCTATCATTTTCAGATTTTCCAGACTCATCGTTTTCTGCGTGAATGTGAACTCTGAAAAAAAAACTCGATATGTGTGAAAGTTGTTACACAGTTTTTTGTGCAGCGCAAACTTACTTTCTTCTCCATCAGCTCCAGTTCCTTTTCGCTGATTCGCTTCCGTGCAGCGAGCATTTCCAATAATGTCTTCATAACTAAAATAATTGATTTTAAAAAATGGTCTGCGTTAAAAAAAGTCCATTGATTGTTTATTGTGCATAAAATACCATCTCATTTTTTAAAAAAACAGTCAATATAGTGTTCATTCATAGTGTGAGCAATGCATTATTCCAATTTACATCACTATAACGTTGAAAAAAAACTACATGCAATAATAATAACATAATGTATGGAGATGGATAAATTAATTTCAGTCCTGGAAACGCAATTGTGGGTGAACAGTCAAAATACTAAAAACTAAAATGTCCGTATAGTTTCCCACTCATATTCATATACTGGTATAATAAAAATGTCAGAATTCGTTGAAATAAATATACAAAAGGAAGGGTGAGAATTATGCTGTGAAGATCTTTGGGATCTGTGTTGGAACTGTTGGAATGTACTTTCTGTAAGAATGAGTCATCCCTCCTCAGAACGTTCCAAGCCATCAATTGAAAACGTTTTCAGGGTGAAAAACGTCCAATGTACGCTGGTGGGTATGTATGTACTTATTCAAACATTCAGATCTGTGTACCCCATCAACTCTGAAACTCTGAATCTCTCTCATACAAACTAAACATGAAATACCAAAATGACAGAGGCAGAGATAATATTTAATCCTACTTTGGTACAGCTTTCCTTCACATCATTTTATTTTGAGCTCCCCAAATTCTTTGAAATTTCTACTATATACAGAATTGGGAGAATTTGGAAGGAAAATAAATTTGTGTCTATATATCTTTACTTTATAATATATATTTTTGCCAATTTATGCGACAAGTGCTGTGTTTGTTAATAAAAATCATAGTGAAATAATAATTACAAATTATCTTTTTTTTTGGATTGTGTATGTATATAAAAAGTGAAAAAATATTACCCTGGCTGGCAGGCTCCACAATCGCTCTTGGATTTGGCACATTTCAATCCAGGGAGCAAAACTCTCTTCCATTTATTACAGTCTGTGCATGGATTACAACTGTTCTTGGAAAATTTGGTGTAACAGTAGCTTCTTTCATCACACTCGAAATCAGAAGTGCAGTGCTATAATAAATGTGATACAATTTAATTTATTTTTTAAAAATTCCTTTCAAACGGAAGAATTAAGAGTGATATAAAGTGATATAAAGTTTCAATTGTAGCTGATTGATTTGAGTGCTCATCTTTCAAATTAAAAAAATGACGTGCATGTGTATGTATATAGTTATTTTTAAGATTTACGGTGAAAAATGAAAGTTTATACAAGTGTGAAATTTCAAAAATGATTAAACTATATTTTGTACCTTCTCCGTGCCTAATGGATTAGCGGAGCTTGGACCGCACGCGGAAGACAGCATTAAACACTGAAACATGAAACAAATTAGGCGTTTACATTTGGTAAGTCAAAACTATATAGAATAAAAATTAGGAAGTTCTGCAGATAAACGTTTCATTTTTCATTGAACTAAACAGAACACAAGCGAGAAAGTTAACTGTAGGTAATAGTATGTATAGGTTTCAAGTTATATGAGACTGAAAAGAAATATGTATCTTAGCAACAAGTGAAAATTTTGTGATTCTAATTCTACTTGGAAATTCTTTAAATGAATTTAATTTGATAGCAATAAAAGAACTCATTAGAGTTCCGAGTAAAAAAAAATCCAAAAGGTTCGATTACGCGTAACGAAACTTGTGCCATGAGACTTTTGTAAAATGCAAAAAAACTTACCATGGCTAAAATTGCGACCAAAAACGTCATAATTGGGGACATTTTTGGCCTTAAATATTTTATTCCTTGACTTCCCAGAACTGTGACAAGTGCAAAGGTTTTGATATAAATTGAGATTTTTAGACTTAGACAAAGTTCGGAGGACGACGACATCCAAACTCTACTTCGTTCGTCGCTAAGTCTTTTCAAACCTGAAAAATATGGAACATTCAATTAACAGTCATTCATTTAATTATTAAAAAGTACTAAAAAAACTCAATTTTACGCATTTTCATATTATGTAAAGAAAGGGAGGTCGCAAAGCAATGATCAAAGTATACGAATTGTATTATAAATACAAGCAGCAGTAGAGAATATAGAGAAGACTATTAATTTAGAAGCAGAAAAATGGACACAATAAAATATATATACCTTTTTTCATTTATCATCAACAATAATAATCACAAAATATAATAATAATGAATTCAAATGCGCTTTCAACACAATTCAATTACACGCGTTTTTTCGTGAATGCGAACGCAATATTGTCAAGTAAATTCTGTAACATTGATACATAGCGCCGAGCGCACAAAAATAATTTTACATAAACGCAAAAGAAATAAATAAATAAAGAACTACTATCTATTTTTTGGCTATTCTAAGCTATTCTAAGCTTATAAGCTCTGGCTTATTTGTTTGCTGCTAAAAGAAAAAAGAATATACGATAAAAGTTTGATCATAACACTCAATTGGATACTAATTAGTTCAAAATCTCGTCATATTACAATGTAAAAAAAGATAGATTTTGTGGAATGCAATATCAATTTGATATTACTGTAAACGTTGGACAGGTTGGAATATCAAGTATTTTTACTCTCGCTTAATTTTTATTTTATCAAAAAAAGGTATTTCCTGGATTCTGGATTTGAATCGATTGACTATTTGTCTCCAAATGAAAAAATTCGATAGCGTATTTCATGAAGTAAAGTTGACGTCATAAACATCCATTTTTATATTGAAAAATACAAAGATTAGCATGCATGTACTGATGATTCAGAGGAATCCTGTCCTCATACACTTGACGCATGACTTTGTCCTCAAATCAAATAGGAAAAGATTTTGAATGTATACGTATTTATCTGTATTTAAGTACTTAGTAAATAAACACCAATCAGAAAAAAATGTAATCAATATCATAATTGTGGACTATCATATACACAATCGTCGTCCGCCACTAGACAAAAACAATTCTCGTATTCATCTGTGTACTTGGCTAAATCAAATCAAACTTGATACTGATAAGACTCTCGTGTTTCTTTTTTCTTCTAACGCGTATTTCCGTACTTATCCCTTTCAAATTTGAGATTGGACAGCAGCTATACAGATATAATAATGAAATATAATTCATCTTATCTCTATCTCTCCACAGTCACATGTATACGGAGACTGTAGCTCTGTATGTAAATCCAGGAACAGAGCGATGCATGCCTAATTACTAATTACAAATTACAACCAGAAACCAAGAAAATACTTGTCGATGGAATGTCTAAAGCCGTATTGACATTGACACTGGTGGAACATTCTCAAATCCTCACTTTCAGATCAATTTCTATTTAACAGTCTAAAAATCCAAGATCTAAATATTTCTATCCTAGAAAATCCTTAAATTCTCAAATCACTAAGCCTATTATATTCGATTTCAAATTATGGATATGCCCTCCATTCTTTATCTTTGTCATGTATGTACATATAAATTCAGATATAGGTATAGTATACATATTAAGTACGCTTCCACAAAATCAAAGAAATTTCATACTCTTACCTCCTTTGACGTTCCTTTTTATGTAGTTATGTGTGTGTACGAAGAAAAGGACAGAGTACTAGTATATCTGTATGTACTTCCACACTCTCATTCCACTGTGTGAATGTAAAATGCACCAGTCAATTGAGCCACTCTGTCTAACTAATAAATGTACGGTACATTACGGTACATTATGTACCTATATACATATGTAGAGTGCTTAAGATAAATTTTTGTATTGTTGTGTCTCGAAATCCCCTCAACGACGCTGTGACAAGATACACTGAGAAGGGACAAATGTGTAAGTAGATTGAGTAGTTAATGAAGAGAGAGCGAGAACCGTTCAGATCAAAAGTCAAATGAATACTGACGGCAAGTGGTTGAAAAAGTGAGAAGTGAGAGGGTGAAAAAAAATTGAACGGGGCATCCGAGATTTGTATGTGTATTATTGTGTGAGTACTCTCAAAGCTCTCATATAACGGATTAGTGCACAGGGATTCAGATCGGGGAAACAAATGAAAATGAACATTGAATCTATAGGTACACAATTGTACATACTTGTAATACGTAAAAAGTACGTAATAAATACGAATTGTAAACATAACGCACGCCATGATTCTTAACATAGGAGAAAGCAGAACGACCTCCAAATGCAGTGCTATGTCCAACACTTGTTATGTACATACTTATAATGTATGCATCTTGTTGGGGCAAGTGATGGTATGTTATGCAGGTGGAGGAAATGAGTGATGAGCCATCGCTTTTTTTTTTATGTATATAGGGCTTCCGATTGTAGTAGATGAACTTTGGTCGTAATATATATATAGTCTAGGGAGAGACAGAGACAGAGAGAGAGATAAGGGATTACAAGTTATTACAACGTGTGTATATTATATTATGTAGTATCTCCCAATGTCCTGGCTAGTGCATACTACGTTTAGTACCTTCCGTCATTTCCCTTCATCTCGTACATATATGGAATATGTATGTATGGACGATGAAATGGGAAATGGGGTAATGGATGAACACTAAGCTAAGGGGGAAAGTAAAGCTACCACAAGCCGGTGTTGTGATGTGGGAGAATTAATGAAAAACAAAGTTCAATTCTCTTCACCTCTATTTAATACGAGTACATATTACAATCAAATTAGCAACATTGTGTATACATATATATAAATGCACATGTGTAGACACGTTGACTTATACCTTGAGTATACACGTCGGTATGGACAGAAAGTATAGCATACATGTTCATAGTTGCCTCGATGTATGTAGATGTAATATGTACACTATTACATACATGCATGTTTATGTACATACTGTGATGTTGAGTTTGTACCTAAATTAAATTATGCATCTCCACCAATCCCATCCAAATCCTGATTTCTCTAAACTCTAAATTCTAAATCATACGACATCAACTTCTATAGTCACGAGACGTCGTCTAAAACGCGTTTCCTTTATTCTTGATGATTCATACCATTTAATATGAATATATAATAGAAAAACAAGCACAACCCCCAATTCGAGAAAAAAATCTTGGAGACGTCTTCATGTGATAACGAAAATACTGTGTACATACATCTTTAGCGCTCGTTTCCAATACAGAATTTTCAATTTTGATTGACTCAATGAGACTGATTGTGAGTGATTCGTTGGAGTATGTACATGTGTGTACATACATGTCAAACAAAATGTTTGCCACTGGATATAGATGTTAAAAATATACATAGGTACATCACATCTATCTATGGGTATTTGAAGTTGCTTCAGCCCATCATACGTTTCTAGTTTAGCCTAATTCGCATACGAGTACATAATAATATGTAATAATAAAATACGGATATATATGTAAATATACCCACTCCTGCAATGGAGTTTGTAATTGTAAACCTATACATACTCAAGATTTCTATAAGATTTTTATAACTATCTCGCAATATAGATTTGTGGATTTTCCCTTCCATTTTATATACTATTTCTAAGAAAAGACAATTGACAATATTATATATGCATAAGTGGAAAAGCACGAAGAGGAAGATATATCTAGAATTAACAAAGTGGCTCACACGTTAGTCGTCAGCGGTGTCTAATTTCCGTATGGGTTGTCGTTTTTGTAGGAGGTATTTTAATGAAAAACTAAAACAAAATGTACATATATATACATAATGCATTGTTTTCAATCCACATTAACTATATATATATACGAGCAATAGAATATAGAGACGCCTCACTCCTCACACACACTTTTGATTTTATGTTAATGTTAGATATAGAATATAGAATAACTGTGTGTGTGTGTGCTTTAGCATTGACCATGCCAATTGGTTTTGGTTTTAGTGTACCTACTTTAAAAACCATGTCACAGTGAGGGAAAAAAGACCGTCGTCCCATCAGAACCCACAGACTTGTATGATGCAATACTTTTCCTCCACGAAAACTTTCTCTCTCTCTCCCGAAGCTTCTCGAATCCCCCAATCTCATCTTCAGCGTGTACATATATATATATACGACAGAGAATCCGAGAGGACCAACAGCAAAACTCTCTTATCTCTCTCTCTCTCTCTATTCTATTTAACATTTAACACCAACATTCAACACTACTCACAATTTCATAATATGTATTCCATTCATATCCCATTTCCATATCCCTATACTTTTTGAACAACTGAGGAAATTTTGAACGACCGGCTGAATCGCGTATATGGGGAACCTTTTTGTTTTTACTTCACCCTGTGAGTCTCTTATGTTTTCATACAAAACCAACCACACAGATCCACGTCAGCTCATATCTAATTCGAGCAGTGTATAGATTCTATACAACACATTCTGAAAAACCCGATTATTCCATGAAAATACCACAAGTAAAATAAAATACATTTGTATTCCTACCAACATTCACAGTTCATTAGAAGCATTGAAATTAGAAATTATAATATTTATAGTTGTAGATTAAAAAAAATACATGTACATATTTAGTATTTGTATATGCAAAGATGGAAAGCAACTACTTACTCATAATTTTGAAATGAGGTAAAAATAGTAATAGTGCGAGCAAGTAATTGAATAGTGAGTAAAAAATGTCATACGCAACGCCAAACCGCAGCAATGCTGAGCGAAATTGAATTTTTTTTAAACGCACAACGCAAAGTACCTCACGCTAAAAAAACGCAATTAAAAGAGAGAAATATTATTTTTAGTCACAGTTGACAGTTCGAGAGAGAGAAAGAGAAAATTTAATTATTCCTCCACGCATTTACGCTTATTTTTTGATAAATTTTTTTTATAGAGAGATATATGTAAATACAAAAAAAAAAGTTGAAAAATATCTGACAAGAGTTATTGAAAAAACAAAGTCAAATATATTAAAATTTGTATATTTTTTTTTTGTATGCGTCTCAACTATAAAAAAATTTGGATATACCTGTGGCTTGTGTCATGACCTGTTGATTTTAATATTATATTTTTATGATCTCTCATCAAAATCCTGCTGGAACTGATACTGATGGGAGAGGCGAGCTACAAAAATGATTGTATTTTGTCTTGTTTTGACACTTTTTTTTGTTGTTCACAAAAATGAACAATTTCCACTTACATCAGCGCTGATGAAGGAGCAGTCGTTTCTGTGGAAGACGAAGAAGGCGACGAAGACGCAGTAGCAGCAGTAAAATGCATCGAGTTTGTAGTCATTGACCAGCGCAGCGACATGGAAGCAGCAGCCAACGACGACAACAATATAGGAAACAATGCAATGTTTCCCAAAGAAGTCCAAGTCAACGTGTGTTTGTGTGTCTGTCGTCTGGTCTCCTATTTACTCTTTACAAAAAGTGTGTGTGTCAATTCACACTTGTAGCTTTACTGTCGCAATTGTCGGCATACATACAAATTATATGTGCTATCCTGGAAAAAAGGGCGAACAAGTTATGAGCGTTCATCTTCAATATCCAAAGTAGATATTCAACGAAAACGCGATTAGGGATGTTTATTTATATAATTTTTAAGTATGTATTTTTGTATTAAATGATATATTATTGGGGCGACAATGCAAAATGTACGCAATTTCGAAACGTTTGAGGAAGAGGATTTTTCCCCCAAATATTAATATTAGGCAGCGCCGCTTATTATTATTTATCGTTATATAGATAATCCCAATGAAATCTGGCATCAAAAACTCACTATCACATCCAAACCCATTTTAGCTAATTTGGTGAACACATCCCAACTAAGTATTTAAATACACATCTTCAAATTCGGAATTGTAACATCTCTGCAATCTGAATATGAAAAGGTATGATTCAGAAGCCAGAAGGATTTTAATTAAATAAATACATATAGTATATAGGTATAGTTAAGATTCGTAATGTAAAACTTTGATGTGTATTTAACACAGGTAATATAATTCCTGTAAAGTATGTATGTAATCATAGTGAGCTATACCAGTTGACTATACAGCACACCACAAAAAAATATTTAACTTATTTAAGAATATTTAGAAGTCAAATAAAAATGTACATATATTTAAAAATAACTGTGTCGTTTGGTTTAGTATGTATTCCATTGGGAACGTATTAGCTAAAATGGAAAATGGAATAAGTTTGTAAATAATGATCGAATGATAGCCAGTTACGAGCGACACGCACTTAGACATTTAACAAGTAAAATGTAGTGATTAAATTTAAAGCGTACGCTTTTATTCAGATATTCAGAAATGTGACGATAGTCATTTTGAAAAACATAAATACATTTTAACTTTTTCAAAAAATTCGCTTTTATATAGAAACATGGGACATTTTGAAAATCCTCATTTGTAATATTCTTTATCACCCCACGTAATAATATTTTATGTAGTATAAAGTAAATATTTGAAAGATAGAGAATTCGGTAAAGAAATACGTACCTTCATGAGAATTGCTGTGGAAGTAGAAATTATCCAATTTGTGAATATGTGAAAATAGGAACTTGTAAAATAATAGAGTTAGTGAATTCGTATTTAGGTACTTGAAGTGAACACGATTCGGATATTTAACTAATCTTATAGTATGTATAACAACAACAGTATGATTATTGTGATGATTACGATTACGATTGACTCAAGTGCTTATTTAATAGGTAATACAACAAACTAGATAAAAAACTGCGGTAAATTATAAAAAAATCGAGGAACAGAAGTGTGCTCTTCTCGTCAACAAGTGTCTGGCCGGAATGGGGATTCGAGAGGAAGAATCAAACAGAAACGTTTGCGAGTTTCGTGGGATTAACAGTCTTCACCACAAAATATTGCATGTGTGTATTCAGATTGGGGAGAAATGGGACAGTTCTGTTATACTGAGTTTCATACATATCCCTGGAGTCTTCTTCCAGTTAAGAAAGGTGCCCTACTTTTTTAACATAAGGACCCTTGTCATTTCATGTAAGGGCTCATAGACTATGGATTCTAGGTGAAGTTCATGTATTCCCCATACCTTTTGACTGTGCTCAACAATTTCTTGACAGTGTATCTCGTAGTATCGTGAGGCAAACGTTTGAGTTTGAAGCTTTGATTTTCTTGTCTGAACAAGAAAATGTTTGTCTCTCTTTCTTTTGCTCCTTCCATGTGATGTACCTTCAAGGACAGTTTTCTCGTCTATTGTCTACTACCGATATACTTTTTTTATATGTAAGTACCTTTCTTTTTCTCTCCAACGCCAAGCCACTGACCGTCTCAACACAACACATGTTAGTATGATTTTTCTAGTTCCTCGTATTTATTTCCTATACTATAGGTAATATTAATACTAAATAAATGAACCACAGGCTGTAGTGTTTAATTATAAGTATTTAAAATATGCATGCATGAACTGCAACAAACGGCCTCAACAATCATATAGTTCACAGTAAAAAAAAGCTGACTACAAACTGAGTTCCACAGAAACCTTTTTATTTTCATACAAATATATTCATATAAAATACTCATTTTTTGAACCCCTTTTCTACATTCGACGCCTCTTCCTTGTCCATTTGTATTATATGTATCTATACGATTGTTAAAAGCTGGAAATTGAAGAAGAAACGATATTTCGTATTATATTATAATATAGTATAGAGTTGACAACAATCAAAGTCATGGTTTTTATAGTTAAACTTTTTTACTTCTCTAATAAAAGTTGCAATCTATTTTAATGGTTCCAAGAAACGTGGAAAATTCCATTTCCTTTATATATAGCATACGAAATATTATTTAGGTTGCGCTGTTTGTGTACTGTAATAGTCCGAGTGCATATTTAGTAAATATTATTTACTCTGATTAGATTGATGTTTTTAGTTATTGTATGCATACAGATTTTGTTGAGTTGAATCATTGAATGATTATAATTCTAATAGAATTAAAGTCTTTAAAAAAACTATCGGAATTGTGATAATGAAATTATATCTATACAATAAACAATAATATATGTTCATATTTTACTGGCATGATAATATCATGAGCAGACTGGACATGTTTTATCTTACATTTCATTTCTACATGGATAAGGGGACAACAGTAAATATGGACGACGTCATTCATATTCATGATTACATAGGTATATGAACTTTTGCTTTTAGTTTTCAACTCTGGTTCATCAGATTAACTAATAAGATTAATAATTAATACACGCGATTAAAATGGAGAAATAACACAAGGAGTTTGGTTTTTCAATCCATTACAGCATGCTCATCGTCACAGGAAGAATCGTGAGATTGTATGCGTCTATATCTATAGACAAAACAAATAGAAACGGTACACGTGATTTCTGAGCCATTACCTACCTTTTTTTTCAGTTCTCAATCCTTCATTTATGTTTATGATGCAGCCAACAACTTGAGAAAGAGAGAGAGTTCTGCTGGGAAAAGTATGACTCATTCATAAGAAATTTTCGCCGCTGCGCTGGATATTTTCAACTCAGGTAAAACTAAAAACTAAACTCGGACTCCGGTGTGTTAAAGAATAAAAGAATATACACTACAGACTATACAGCAAGCTCACAAATTCACCTTTCAATTCATATGCATGTATTCAATTCTACCACCAATTTCACTTCATATATGTAATCCAACATTATTATTACATATTATCGTATTATGATATGACTGCATTCCATTATATATTATCTAATTTAGATGAGTATGTAATTACTACTTAAATATGAAATGAAACGTTGTTACACACAAATAGTCTAGTTGTTCAACAGCGTGTGGACATAAATCTTTCAATTTAACGTTCATACAGGGGAAATTAGATAAATTAGACATACTCGTGGAAAATGAGCCGTTTTGATGTTTCAAGTGTTTCAACAATATATATAATATATACTCTCGTCACAATTCTCTCTCAAAAGCCCATCATATGGAATTATAGTTCAATGTGTATGTAAGTACTTTGACCAGCACAGGCTATACATGAAATAAACATTGCTACAGGAGTACCTCAAAAGGGAGCGAAGCCTCTCGTTAAAACTTTAAGTGTCTGTCTGTTTGTCTTCACATTAAAACGTCAGTGGTGATTGCGCCCCATTTCACTACGATTTTGGCCCCAAGCACCCTTCCTCCGCACTCCCTCCGGGTGCTCCGTTCATGGGACTGCAATCACTTTCCTTCCATCCCGTTGTTTTTTTCTCCAAAATCCCTTCGATACCCGGGTAAACTCCGAATTCGGTTTTTTCGGATATTTAAGTCACACAATATGAGTATCCATAATTTTGTACCCCGAAAAAGTAAAAAAATTGTGAAAATCACTTTGCCCTTACTGGGATTTGAACCTAGGACCTCATCCCCTACAAGTCAACAAACTTAACCCCTAAGCCAGGGGGGTCAAATGCGGGTATCTCGGCCCCCGGTGACCCCAGGGTCACCAAAATTAATAGGTACCTGACTGCAACAATGACAATGACAATGAAAAAGACCGCATGTGAATCGGTCATCCCTTTCGAGAGTTATCGTGACAAGGACAGACGGACGGACGGACGGACAGACGGACGGACGGACGGACGGACGGACAGACAACCCAATAGAATAAGGGGAGCTTCGCTCCCTAAAACAAGCACGTAGCCCCAAATGGCCCGCCATGTGTCGTACGTAAATTTGTTTTTCTACCATTTACACTTATTTATTTACTTAATACTCACTCATTGTCAGTTCCATGTTCTATGTTGTTAATAATAAAAATAAATAACAAGTTTATTATTATTTTACTTTTCCGTGTGCCTACTAGTATGTATTTTTATGAAATCAAGGTCTCCCTTCCACAATCGTGATTCGACTAATACATATATACTGACATACTTTGACAAAATTCAACTACATACATATATAATATACATACTCTCTCTTGTTATTTACTAAAAATACCATAATGTATACATATAGACTATGGCTACTAACGTATAGTACTGCTATATAGTCTTGTATTGTGTATCTGTTTCATTCATGTAAGTACTTAAGTATATAGATGAGCGGATGAGCCCAGGTTCTAGTGAAAATTATACAGTTCAAACGTTGTCTGTGGCTGTAGAAAAATAAGGGAAGCTGAGAAAAGCAAAATCGAAGTAAAAATATTTTTCGCGTTATTTACATCTATTGATCTATTATTACGAACGTTTGTTTTGAAACTTCAACTATGTACAAGAAACGAAAATGTATCGGTCATCCTCGTATATACTTACGATAGTCACAGATATCTGTGACTTATTATGGCGAGAGTGAAGTTCTATACAAAGAGAATGTCTGCTCCAATGAGATTCAATCAGAAAGAAAGTAACTATATTATACATCAATTATATTATTATTATATAGTTTTCTTCGATAAAATATAGCGGAAAATGATGAATGAATATTTCTTCATTTTTATTGCGTGCCTGTACATATTTGTTGCATGCAAGTAAAGTGATCCTTGGACATTAGCGGGATGGTAAATATTGCGAGCCGAAAAAAAGATTTCCTCGTACGTGTGCGTCGTGTGCAGGTTTTTTCCTTAAAATTAAAAATGTTAAAATACTTATTTTTGTAAAAAAGAGTGCATTCTATAAAATTGTAATTAAACATGAAAGTGATAGAAACAAGACAAATTTCGGAAGATGTCAAGTTGATGTCTTGGTCACCCAAAATGGATTTAATAGCCATGGGTAGTGAGTCAGGTATACAAACGTCAATAATTGTCGTTCATAATCTAAACTTTCCATGACATGCCGATAATCAAAATATATACCTATATATTTACTTACAATGTTGTTGTTTTAATTAATCTATACAGGGGAAGTCTTCTTACATCGTCTTACATGGCAGAGGATTTGGTCACTCAATCTCAGTTCATCAAGCAGTTCAGTGAGTAACAAATCGTCCGAAGAGCCAGTCATTCCAGAATTAATTACATGGCATCCCGAGGGAATATTTTTATCTGTCGCAGCCGGTAATTAAATAAATAAATAATGGAATGCTTCATAGATATATTATAGATATATTAATTAATAATATTAATTTAATATGGTTATTATTAATAGATACACTTATGTAATTCAATTCCGTTAAATTTGCATATTTTATTATTTTGTATATATATACAGGGAAGAATACTTTCATTATTGATGTGGAGTCGGGTAAAATTGTGCACAATCATGAGATGCAATCGAATATTACAGCCATGAATTGGTGCTCTTCAAAGTATGATGTATCATCCGATGAAGTAAGGTTACATATTTTGTAATGTTATATATAAGTACTAAGTATTACTAAGATATTGTTTTAATGTCAACATGCTGATATAATATATCATATAATATATTATATGATATAGAATAATTAGAATACATTATATAAACTGTTTTTATATTTTATTTAATAAATATTTAATATTTATTCATGTAATTTCATTGTTTGTTTTTACAAAATAGGCAATAGCTGCACAACCTCGTCAACAACCAGATTTTCTTCGTAATGACCTCAAAATTCAGCGTCTCGAGTCTCAACTGAGTGTTCTAATACTGGGTACAGATAATGGGTTAATTCATACCTACACTGGTGGTTTTCTTCTTGCTTCAGTAATGAAAATCCCACTACCACCGTCCCTTCCATCAATATCAGACACGCCGACTGAACAAAAATTTGATATTGTCCATGTCAATGCAACAAAAGACTTGGAATCTTTTATATTTCTAGTTTCACTATCCATTACGACTCCCACGACTACTGTACCTCCAACCCCACCAAATGAAGAGCTACAACAACAACGGCAAGATACAACAGCATCACCATCAAAAGAAGAATTACATGAACCCGCAGCAAGTTATCTATGTTTTTCACATTTCCGGAATGAACTTTTTGAAAAGATTGCTCCAGTGCTCGGTCCATTGGGATTCAAATATTTATTCTTTATGAAAAATTGGTCATTAATTCAAACTGAATTTCTGAACTTGCAAGAAGAATGGGGAAAATTAGTAGACATATATAAAAACTATATGACTTATGGTAATGAAAAGGAATTTGAAGAAGTGAGAGCAGACTACATGGAGCTTTTATTTACGGGTATTTCTACAGTGGAAATGGAAATTTATTTGGGGAAAGGTGGTCGGGAGAAGGAAGTGAAGAGAAATACAACGACCATGAATTCCGTTCATAGTAGTATGACGGATCATTTGAAAAATGTAAAAAGTGCTCTAGTTTCCATGTCCATGGAATTAAATGAACTTGGTGGATTTTTGAGTATAGTTGCTCGACTTGATGGGTCGGATGCCAAATCAATTATTTGTGAACTCCGAAAATCCTTTTCGTACCTCTATTTGGCTGCTCTACACATTCAAAGTTTAGCAGAGACCTTCCTTGACGTCTTTCATGATTTCATTCATTTGATTTTGAATACAATTCATCTCATTAATATACAAGAGACACCAGATTTTATTGAAGAGGATACGGATGTGGAAAAAGTCCTTCAGTTTCTAGATATGAAAATTGAAAAGGATGTATTTGATTTTCTTCTCATTAATGCTCCCATCATTTTCAAAAAACCAATAGCTTGCCTAGAGCCCATCCGTGTCCCTAAAGCTCCTTCAATTTCCAAGAAAATCCTTGCAGAGATTGATAAAGAAAGAAGGGATGGCTCTACCAAATTCCCTTTTATAGCAAGAGATAAAAACTCTACTGTGGATCCTCGGGATTGGGTCAGTTTCCCAGAATTTATAAGTGAATTTATACAGGAAAATAAATCGGACAAGCCTTTTATGGGACAAGAATTTATATTAGATTTTACTCAAGAACAAGTCCTTCAACTCTTTGAGAATTTATCACCAACAATCGATGGACTCATGGCTAGACTATTCAAAATCCCAGCTTTATGTACACTTCCGTTCAAAGCAGAGACATTCCCCATTGCAGAGATTCAGCAACGACAGCAACAATCGGAGGAGTCACATGAACATTCACTTAAAGATTGTACTGGACTTTTAACAAGTTCTTCATCAAAAGTGTCCTTAGCCTATTTAATATGGGACTCGAATACCATTTATTTATTTGATTATAATTTCTTTAATTCCGTCCCCATTATCAAAGCACACAGTTTGAATTTCTCACTCAAAGTTACTTGTTGTCATTTCTTTTGTGAGCTCTCTAGTGGGAATCCTAATGTGAGTAAAAATTATTTATCCGCCATGACCTATGATGAAGAGTTCAATCCAAAGATGAGCGAGAGACATGGACGATCAATTCTCTGTCAGTTGAATCTGGATAAAATTGAAGAGAAAAGTACCGAGGCTTTTCAAATTGATATTAAAAAATTCCAAAGTTTTGTACAACAACAGTCCAATAATTCCAATTCAAAATCCTCATCATCATCGACATCAAAGGAAGTGGGGAGTGTAATGAATAGCCAAATGATGTTGATGCAAGGTATGGAGCCCGGAGATGTTCACATTGACATTCCAAAGGATGTGAGTAAAACAAGTGCCAATGCCAATGCAAATACATGCCCTTGTCTAGACTATGCTTTCCCTATTGATGGATTTCAATCGAAAATGATGGCTGTGAGTGGGGCGAGAAAAGTGGGAGCTTTCATGGCTGAAAATAAAAAGAGTATTCTTCTGCTCGATATGGAATTAGAAGTGCCCGAAAATTCATTTGATGAGGATAATACTAATAGTGAATTTTTATCTCAAACTATCTCCGAAGTTACTCTATAAACCAGTTATATTATTATTATTACTGTGTCTTATACATTGTATGAATGCTTTTGTGCTACTTTTTGTTCAATTTATTTTATTCAAAATGAAAACAATAAAATAACCTACCAATATGTTATGAAGTATTATGAAGATGAACGTATAATGTTGAATTTCCATCGTATTAATATCGAAAATACAATTTGAGAATATAGACAGATCGAACAAATAAAGGATGAGACATAAAAAGTAGAGAATAATTTAAACTTGAATCATATTTATTCCAAAAGCCCAAACTGAAACAACATTTAAATTTTTCCCTTATTTCTTCTTAATAGATCCTTTGACCTTCTTGATCTTTCCGTATCTTGTTTTCTTTGGGGTCAGACCTCCCTTCTTCTTGGCTTCGGTTAATAGCGATAGGTAAACATTCCTACGGAGCTTGTTCCTTGTTCGTCTCGCCTTTTGCAGCTTGAAACGCTCAAAGTCTGTTAGATTTGCTTTCTATAATAAAATAGAAAAAAAAGATTAATATACAAAAAACACTTACTTCATATTACAGATTCATTCTCCTATCTATCTTATATGCAAAAAGAAATATTGTCAGTTAGTTATTAGCATCATGCATCGATCAGACGGCAATTCCTATAATATGGATCATCATACAATATTTCTTTTCCTCTAAATCATTACTTTGTACATATATACATACACATACTCACAATACTATTGGCTTTTGAAGAAAAAAACAGTAGAAAATATATTTATTTCATGTTTCCAGCAGGTAATATTATTATTTTTACATAATAATTAACTTACAATTCTTCTAGCCTCCACTCTTCCAGCCCAACTCGACTTCTTCCATACTTCATTGATGTTATTATCCGTCCATTCTTTTCTCACGCTTTTTGTTGCAGCTGTCCAGGGGAACTTTAAGGATAATCGAGTAAGATGCAATTTTTTAATCGACATCTCTTGTCTTGATACTCCTGTACATGGTCCATCAACCAAAACCTACACACAGAAAATAAAAAATATACATTAGTCCATTATGAAAAGCATGGTCGTTATTTTTTCTGTATACATTTTTGCATTACTCAATTTGAACTAAATTTAAAATAAAGTGTCAAAAAGATGACCGGTTCACTCAGAAAATTTGCATAAAGCAGTTCGAATCACATGTACGGCTCATAAGAGGTGTCAGATTAAAATACATCATTGTAAAACCGGTCATCATCTGTTAATACTCAACTACATAAGTACAAGCACCTCTCTTCTAACTCATTATTTAAGTTATATGTACCTATTTCCTACAATGTAAAATGCACATTTTGCATCATTTTCTGTGCACTTTTAAAGTGTGCATAATTTAATTGTATTTAACTTACTCGGTTTGAGTCGATAATGTTAACAATTGCTACGAGTTTTCCTTCATCGGGTCCTTCGGCAATGTAAGCCACGCGGCCTGTCTCTACAAACTTTTGGAATGCCTGTAAAAATGATCAAAAAACATTAAATATTATCTTGTGCTTTCCACATTGTAGTTTGATGTTTTAACTACACAATAACAATGTTTGTAATAATTTTAACTATGAATTTTGATGGAAATTAAATTAATAACTCTTACCATTCCGACGAGCTGTTCGTACTATTTTTTCCTCACTCAAACTAATGGCGGATAAGTGCGGGAGCTACATTCGAATCCCCTCATGGCCTGTCTCTCCTCGTGTTCTATTCCCGATTTTATTCCAATATTATTTGCTTTCTAAATTCAATAGTTTTTCCAATCAAATTAAATACCTAAAAAATAACCTAATTTTTTAAAGTATTATAAGTAATTAGTATTAATGCAGTCAAAATAAGGTAAAATAATACAAGTCTTTTAAGCACCTATGCCTATATGTCGTTTATGCTTTCATGGAAAGGGCATGCTGCGACTTTAACTATTTCTTTCGTTTATTCATATCATGAATGCCATTTAAATGTATGCAAATATTTATACCTACTTATTTAAAATGTTAATAAATAAATGATTTATTATAATACTTACTAATAGTAATTGTATTAAAACAGTTGGCATAAGAATAAGTCGTGTGGCTTCAAGAAAGCATTGGTTTTTATTTATATATAAATAAAATATAGGCGATGAAGACAATTCAATACAATTTGCATTTGCTTTGATTTTACCGTACATGTAAGAAGGTACTTATGGATACTATAATATGGTATAGTTGATATGTGTATGTTTTTACGATTGTTGAATACAAGATTTTATATAAAAGTAATATAAGAAAGAGCTTCATTGAATTGTATTTTAGAATGGGATCCTCTTTTGAAGCAAATGTGTGTAAAGTTGCTTGTACACTCTTGACAGGCAGCGAAGCAAATAAAAATTGGTCTGTCGTCCCAGAACAGAATATTTGTTGCAGATCCAACAAAGAGCGAGACGATGAAGCACAAGTTCGGCTGGATAATCGAATTTTCTTTAATGGAATTACACTTCACGGGTTCGTCCTTTGAAACATAAAACAACAACAAACACATCATTAAACACATGTACGCCTCTACATAAATATTATGAATAATTATTCAGCTATCAGAAGCCTATCAGAGAAGGTATAAATCCACGATATCGTGATGAAAATACGGGAAAGCCTTCCATATCCGATTTTCAACCTCCTCCTGGCCAAGAAAAAATTGATCATGAAAAATTATCCGAAAACTTTCGTTCCATTGATATTTACAGTGGACTCGTTGATGGGAAACATTATGGACGTTTCAATAGACTCAAATACCAGAAAATACGACATACTCGGAATAAATACGGTATGTATTATAACTGTCGACATTATACATACAAACACAGTAAATAATACTTTAATTGCATATTATATGTACTATACATTAAAACTACCTACTTACGACAGGGACGGAACAACGGTTTTGTGTCCCGATAGTCAACAGCATGAATTATGGTTGGTGGACCCGAGATTTACCTCAACTCGATAAAACCAAATGGTATGCACCACGAGAACGATTCCCAACTGTCCGAGGAGAAGTCACAAAGTCAGTATTTCTCTTGTACACTTGTACATATTTATTTACACACAATCTTATTTTGTTTTTATTAATTCGTTTAATATTGATATCATATTTTTATCAAACTCACCCATTCATTCTGAAAATCCACACACAGGTTTGTTGACGAGTTGGCCCAACATGATCCGAATTTCATTTTCTTTTAATTCCTACATTCTCTCTCGTCTTCTGATAATAATGATAATATAAGTACATACTTCTGAAACTGAAACACATTCGGGGATTTACTGATTTCCAACAATATAAGTTAACAATAAGCCTCTCCATTGGACCTGCAGAAAGACAATCAACATTTAAATGTACAATGAAAAAATTAATATAATAAATAAAGTGAACAACCTGTAAATATAAATAATTAACCTTAGATTACCTTTTAGTTTTGATTTAATTAAAGTGCTCTGGGAAAGGCAACAAGAGCCAAGATCAAGACTTCCGTCAACTTTACTACAACGTTCAAAAAATCCTTCTGCCGCCGGCATGCGAAGAGAAAAAAAAGAATGGAAAGGAGAAAGTGCAATTTCTCCATTAAATTCCATTCACAATATGAATGGTACTAAACAAAATGCATAATAACTAAAAGATGATATAGAATCCTACAAAAATTATCAAAGGGATGAGAGAGGACAGATGACACTGTTTAATAAAAATAAAAATGAGATGAAATGATGGATGGATGATGTGGATGTGGGATGGAGAGAGTGAGTAGCCGTTTGAGGGAGTCATCATGGGTTGCTATATATGATCTGGATGAATAGTGCCCAGGCACTTACCTGGCACGGAGTATACGGTGATCCTCAAGGCCGTGATTCCAGGATGAGGCCCTTTCATTGCACTAAGATCGGGTTGACTCCTGCGATTAATCCAAATGTGATTAACTCGAGTGCGTTATTTTTGGTAGCGGGGGATTGCGTCCTGCAGTCCCCTCACAATTAAATACAGAATAAACTCCTCTCTTAAATACTTCTACTACTCACTTCCATTTTTTGTCGTGATGGTTACTACATGAACAATTTCGTATATGATTACAATGCAATGAGTGATTCCCCTATATATATATATATATATGAACCTCACGTTCTTTTGCTTTGCAGCTTTGGTTGATAAAATGTCGACGATTTATTATTATGCAATTTTCAAAGGAAGTTTGAAAAGTTGTGTGTGAAGACCCAGAAAGTGGTCAATGTTTGCCGTATAGACAGTCAATCTATTGGTGAAAAAAATGATGGTTAGAATTGAATAAAAAATCCTTGTCACACTGTCACACTGCCTATCCTCTGTTTTTATCGGATTTCTGAGTCTATTGAACTGAGAAAATGAACCGGACGGATGAGTACACGGAACCTCAACATGGTCATTCAACTCACCCGAGTGCCCATCAGGATCCAATGTACCCGGCAAATGCTACAGCCTCTCAGCAACAGTTCCAACCCCCATACACACAATCTCAGAATAATAATTTAAAAGGGACCGGAAGTCCACCGAAAAAAGTTTGTAATCCCTGCTTCTGCATCACTTTGAGAATTGGCTGTATCATCGTTGGAGTTATAGATATTGTGAGTCCAATATACTGTAAACCGTAAAGAAGTGAATTATGAAGAGTAGCGATTTCACTCCCATCAAATCAACAATGTAATTTTCTGAATTCATATGTAAATGTTTTCAGCTACATGCAGGTGTCATATATTACGCGATACAAGATGGTGGTGCAGCGTTGGTGGACACTTCGGGTACCAGTGACTTCGTTGTGAAGATGGTCATGTGTGTTGCAGCCTGTGAGTTTCAAATATTTTTTTCTGAACGATCCAATTTGACTCCTGACATTTTGTCAATGAATTCACAAAGAAATATTTGAATCTCTTCCAGTTTCATGGGGCCTTACTGCAGGATGTGGATTGGTTATTGTTGCCGGGATTTGCCTTCTCCTGGTGGTGTTCTTGCTCAAGGTCACTTCTCCCTTTATTTCTAAATAACTAAAGTTAATCTTTTTAAGTTTTAATTACTAAATTATTGATACTTGTAGAAGATGACAATACTATGTGTCATTCACTTCGGCCTCAGTATGGTTGCACTCATCCCATTCATAGCTGCAAGCATCATTTGTGCGCTCCCTTTATTTACTATGATTTTGTGGGTATTCACAGTGCCGTTGATAATCATCCGAATTTATTTGTCTTTGTGTTCAATTCAATATTGGAAAGAATTGCGATCACTGGCTCGAGTTCAAACGAATGAACAGCAACAACAGCAATATCAACAACAACAGGAGCAGACAACGTATGCTCGGAATTCTGTGAGACCAGAAGAAGGGCAATTAGAACAAAAAATAGGGGAAAATGATGAAGGTGAAAAAGATGAGACAAAAGAAACGCATCATCGACGCCAGTCCAAGCCGCGTCATCACACTGATAAAAGTACAAAACGAAAAGCGAGTCGTCGTCAGAGTCATCCTAAACGGAAACAAAGTCATCCTAAACGATCTAAATGAATCCGCATATACCACAAGATAAAATACAAGAGCTTCTCCAATTACACTTTTCATTCACATTATATGTAATCTCTGGAGATTTTTTACTATGTATTTCCCTCGTGAAATCTGTGTTCAATCAATCATTAAAAAACTCTGTATAATTTTTTGCGAATAAATAATTGAGAACAGATGGGAAAATATAAACAAGAGAATCCATCCAGTTCTCCGTTCTCTGTGGAATTATAAATTCCAGAATTCTAATCCGTTGTTCACTCATTAAATGCAGCACGGAATAAAAAAAAGAAGTAGAGAATGTGTGAATGGAGAAGGCGAAAAGGAATGAAACAGGATGGGAATTTAAAAAAAAAGGAATTGTTATATGGAGTTTCTGGCATATAAAAAGTAATGTCATTTGTGTACTCTGTATTGTGAGGATATATGCTAACACGCGTGTGGTTCAATCGATTTTTTTTTGTGCATGTTGAGAGAGAATTCAAAGTGAGAGATATATTATAGAGAGGGAGAGAATTTGTTCCATTTCCAGCTCGGATTGCAGCACGGGCCTCATCCGACATTCGAGTCTTGAGTTGAGACACACACGAATGGGAAAACCGAAACCCCGAAAAAAATCCGAATGGAAAATACGGAGCAAGTGAGCGCATGGCTCAATTTCAATCTGAATGAAAATGTGAAGCAAAAAGTAATCGCAATCACACATAGATATATGTATACACAAAATATTTTATCATTCTTTACATCTGTTTCCCTTCTCTCTCTGTCTCTCCCTCGACTCACACTCTATAAGTAACTCATAAAAATTTCCTTATCCCGAATCACGACAAAATCCCAAATATATAATTCCCTCGAATAATAGTAAACCAAAGGATTATAGGAATTATATAGGATGTTCAGTAAATGTGAGGAACTTAATTGAACGTATCTGTCATTAAAATCTAAAGATTTTTCTTTCATTTATATTTATATATTAACGGTGCGGTGCTGGTGTAGAATTGATTGCGAATCCCCAGTGCATTGCACTGCAGTGTGTAAAAAATCTATAAATAGTATATTTTTCCATCTCTCATCACACTATAATAGCAAATTTACATTTCTCTCAATACATTCTCCACTACTAACGAGACACATTAACGTCATTTAAATTGTCAATACTTGGAGGATTCCTTCGATTTTGACAGAGTTCAGTTGTCATTATGTGGACGACACTTGTTGACACCCAAAATCTGACAACAGTGACATAACTATAAACTCTATATTTCTAACTTGTTATCTGTGTTTGACATATCGGAAAAATTTCAATTTCATTTAGTAATAATAAATTGTTGTCGGGAAAATGCATGCATGCGTCTTAAATTGTAAGTGGTGAGTGAGTTCCTTTCTCAAATCCTGAAATTAGTGTGCTCCCCTACGGTATAGGATAATTAAAGGGATCTTAACGACCTGTAAAAATGGTTAGATGAAAAATAGTTCAAAAAATTGCGGCCTTTGGAAAAATTAATCGATGTGTGTTTCCTCATAAACACAAAAATTCTGAAAAGACAGATTTTTCAAAATAAACGAGGCGTATACACATAATTTAATTGCACAATCAAGAGTCATCATAGCCCAACAACTAAAACTATAGTAATCAATGAAATAACGGGAATTTTATAAACTCAAAAAGGAACTGCAGTTCTATAGGTAAATATTCAATGGGAAAACATATTCTATACATATTATTATGATATTCACCGTTTTCAGTTATTTAGTACATATAAATACCTAATCAAAATGAAAATGATGTTGTGGTATTTACAGAGGGAAGCTGGATTACACAAAAATATAAAGAAGTCGAAAAGATGCCGAAGCCAAACTGTGACATGAATGAGACGAAATTGGAGATAAATGAGAATTATGAGGAGGCGGAATTGAGTGATGTGGATGACGATGTTTTTGTACGGAGTGGTGGACGAAATGGGTACCGTCTGGAGTATGACAATGCCAAGAAACCTCTTATGACACCCAGGAAAAAAGTAATTAAGGAATTTCATGTATAAGAGTTAAAAATTTAAAGAATATATGGCAAAACTGACGTATCTGTTTGTTTGTTTTTGGTGTGTGTGCAGATGAATTTCAGTGGAGGACTAAAAAATGGTGGGCTGCATACAGAAGTCCGTTCGAGTCCTCCGATATTTCATGTAATCTGTCTACCTCTGTGCTACATAATCATTGCCACACTGGCCATGCTAGGGATAGTGGCTGTCGTGATATTCCTCGTGGGTCACATGAATTTGGCATGGCCACGAGGAATGTCCAAATTATGGATGCACTCCAAGGTGCTCGAGAAATTGATTCCCTGTGATAGAATAATGGTGGAGGATGTTTGGGTGAGACAATTCCCCAAACTCCTCACTGAATCCTCATTCCGAACTCTCGACCTCACTCAGGACGGTGTCGATGATATCATTTTTGGATTCGCCACTGGTTCGACACAATATAATTGAAAACACATAAATATAGAACTAAATAAACTTAATAATAAATACAAAAAATGAAACGATTTATAAAAATCTCACTCTCCTCCAGTAAAAACAAAATGAAGAATTTTCAAGTGTATATGGATATGTGTAAACTGGTCATTTTAAATTTTCCTCACATAGGTGCTGATGGTCTGGAAGTACCAGATTTTGTCTGTGATATTTATTTTGGTGGTCAGAAACCTTGTTTTGGAGGAGTACTTGCACTTGATGGTCGCAATGGGACGGTAACTATATATAATATATATAATCACTGTATTTAATTGTTTGAATAACGCAAAAAAACTCATCCCAACAAAATATATACAGTGTTTTAAATATGGGAATTTCTATACAGGAGCTTTGGCGTCACTGGACGGCACATGAAGTGTTTGCTATCAATTGTAATGAGGATTTGAATGCAGATGGGATTCATGACTGTCTCATTGCAGGCAGAGCGGGGGTTAGTCCCCCCCCCCCCGATTTTATATTTTTCACTATATTTTTATTAATAAGTATAAAAAGTTCAATGGATTATAATTATATTTATGTTACTCGTCGTCGTCTCTGTTGTTTGGTTTATCTAGGTATTTTGTGCAATTAGCGGAAAAGACGGTTCATTAATTTGGAAATTTGAGGATAGTCGAGCTAAAGACTCCAAAATGAACTTTTATACCCCTCAATTCATCCGAGATTTGAATGGTGACGGAGTTTTGGATGTGGTCACTACACACGGCGGAGACCCACTCGCTGACCAAGGTTTTTTCCTTCATCCCCTTTATTTTTCTTTATATAGATTTCCATTATTCCCCTGCGCACTTTTCCAGGTATAGAATTTGGAATCTTTATAAAAAAAAACTTGACACAGTCAATATATAACTGTGAATTTTGTTTATATTATGTATATATGTATAGCAACTAAAAATCGTCGTTCGGGTAGGATTGTGCTAGTAAGTGGGAAAAATGGGGAAGTTCTTCAATGGGTGGAAACACCAGATAAACAAGAGACTTACTATTCCCCCCAAATCCTCACCAGAGGACAAGATGGCTCAGAATATTTACTTTTCGGGACGGGTGGGGAAACCAATGGAGGAGCTCTTTATCTCATACTCCTCTCCGATTTGTACAAAGGACTCATCTCCAATGTATATATAACATATAAACAACAAGCTTTCTACTTGCATATAAATATATCGTACATTTATGTATATAGTCAGACTGAAAAAAGACTGTCAACTGGAAATTGATGTATACTTGTAATTGATTTGACAGGCCCAAGTGATTTACAAAGATGAATTCAAAGGCGTGATGGTCCCTCCAGTCATCACTGATGTGAATGGGGATGGAACAGACGATATCGTCATGGCCATGTTTAATTCCACAGTCATTGCTTTCCACGGAGACACTTTGAATCAGGTTCGATTCCCTATAGCGTGAATCCATTGTGCTATAGTTTCATTCTATCACAATAAGTTGCAATAATATACTTTCATGTTTGGTTTGTGTTTTAGATTTGGAATTTCACTTTCCCTTCATCAGAAACCTACACGTGAGTCCATAAATACAAGAAATATAATGACATAAGACTTGTAGAAAAACTTCAAAATACCAGGAAAAGTTTTTGTGCGAAAAGCTTATTTTGTTTATACGTATTTATATAAATCTTATATAGAACTCCCACACCGGGTTATTTTAATGTGGACGACACACCAGATTTCTTAGTCAAGTATCAAACTGGACCCGGATTCCCCATTTACTATCAGGCCAAGGTCGGGATTAGTTACATAAATATGTAAATAGTTTGTGGTATAAATTCTCTATATAGTTTTGATGAGATTTACGCATTTAAATTATTAAATTGGTTTGGTTTGGGATAGACGACGGTGTTGGATGGTAAAACTGGACAGCCAATATTAGACAGTCCAATTTTGGATAGCATCGGTTCGCAAGCGTCCACACCCCTCATCCGCGTTGAAGGTCTAGGAAATGACATTTTCCTCTACTGGAGTTCCAATTGTAAAGGATATGAAGGGAATTCCACTGAATTTACTTTTAAAAAAGGTTTATATACTTTTTTTTTAACTTCCATTTACTTTATTAGGAATGTTTTTTCAAGTGTGGTATAATAATGCATCACATATTTTTTTATTATGACAGGTACAAACGTTCATGAACAAAGTCGATCAGATTTTTGTAAACTTCGATTCAAAGACTCCAAATTGGTAAATCAGTTGAGAGCATTCAATCGACAAATAGGAACTCCAGGAAATGTGATTTATGATTCTGGTAAGTATAGACATAAATTATAGGCACAAAACTGACATTAAATTTCATACAACTTGTTTTAGGGAGCGAAGCTCCCCTTATCCTATCGTTCTGTCTGTCTGTTCTTTTCACAATATCTCAAGAACGGGTTGACCAATTTGAGTGCGGTCTTTTATATAGGCATTGTTATTCAATGAAGCAGCGACCTATATGATTTTGGTGACCCTCGGGTCACCGGAAGCCGAGATACCCGCATTTGATACCCCTGGCTTAGGGGTTAAGTTTGTTGACTTCTAATAGGGTGAGGTCCTAGGTTCAAATCCCAGTAATGGCAAAGCGATTTTCACAATTTTTCGAGGTACAAAATAATGGATAATCATATTGTGTGACCTAAATATCCGAAAAAACCGAATTCGGAGTTTACCCGGGTATCAAAGGGATTTTGGAGAAAAAACAAGGGGATGGAAGGAAGGTGATTGCAGTCCCATGAACGGAGCACCCGGAGGGAGTGCGGAGGGAGGTTGCTTGGGGCCGAAGGCCCCATGGCTATACCTGACCGGAGTGCTCCCGAAGGGTACGTAATGAAATGGGGCGCAATCACGACTCACGTGTTAATGTGCAGACAAACAGACGGACACTTAAAGTTTTAAAGAGAGGCTTCGCTCCCTTTTGAGGTACTCCTGTACGAATGTTTATTGTATATACAGCATATAATCATTTCCTACTAATAAACTCAACACACTTTAATACTGAAATCGAAACAATTAAGTATTAAATATAAATTTCATTATTTATAAAGTGAATAATAAACTTCTGCATATGTACATGAGGAAAAACTCCCTGCAAACAACTTTAACTAATCTATATAACAAAGAGCTAAGTCACATTTATGTTTAAAGATCGGAGGTCTATACAGCCCATCATATCTCGTGAATATTGAATGTTAAGATATTAGCAAAAATCTGAATCTATATCTATATAGCTTACCAAAAATGCCTGTGCGGAACTTGCGGAATCAAACTATAATCCATTTTTCCTGCTTTCCAAGCCTATATGCGGCCAGAAAGGTGCAAAAAGTTTTTGTTTTGGTTAAAAATCTATAAAACGTCGGAGGTCATTTTTAACCCATCCTCCTCTACTGTATATACATATAAGAAATTGCTTTAATTTACCGATTATATGACTAGCATTTTCTTTTATATATATATATATAGGTAAGGGGATAAATAGCAGAACTCACACGCACAGGACACGCCATGATCGTCAAAAAAGAGTTTAACCTGCGAGAACTAGTTGTATCTTATATCATTATTGTTGTTCAATTCGTACTTGTTGGGATTTCCTGTATAGATTTTTATATATATTATACGCGTTGTGCACATGCGATCATCGGCGGGTCTTGATAGAATTTTTATGCATTAGCAGCACACACACAAAAGCAAACCAGTTTGTTCACTTTATTCCTTGTTTTTGTTTTTGGTTTCACTCTACGCTATTTTCGTACACATGCACACATTATTATGCACAGTCAAATGAAAAGGGATACGCAATTGCATTTTCCACCTTTTTATCAATATTTATAGAAACAAAACATTCACAGTTCATGTGCTTACGCAAATCAAGCACAACTTCATTCACTTCCCAACAAAATCTCCTCTTTCATATTAGATTTCACATTTACATATACGCAAATGCAAACTCACAAGTCTGATTTTCATTGCAGTCACAAATTCATTTATATAGTTCAAATAAGTTATCTGTAAAGGCAATTCATATTTCACATTTCAAACTCAAGTCTTGCTATACAAGGCTTGTTTATTGAATTTACGTTCATAAATTCTTCGTTTGCGCGGGGAAAAGTCAGATTCAAAATTCAAAATGATTGTTGGATTCCCGTTGGATTGGATTCTCCCATTTCTATTCGTCTTTCTCATTTCCCTGTATTTATTTGGCCAAGACGAGAAATCAGGGAAGAAAAATAGCAAGAATTTCCCACCTGGTGAGAGCAATCAGCTGTTGTTTTCCTCTATGAAATTCCATTTCCTCTCATCTGACTCGACACCTTTATTAATGTGCATTGACTTATATTTTTTGATGTACAAAGGTCCGTGGGGATTCCCGATTTTGGGTCATCTCCCGCTCCTTGGCTTTAAACCGCATGAAACTCTGCTCAAATGGGGGAAAAAATATGGGAGGATTTACGCGATTCGATTCGGCAGTGAACCGTATAAAAAGCAACATTTCCAATAATTCAAAAAATTTTGTGTTGCGTCAAAAAAATTACAAGGGCTTTGTTTCTGTTTTCCGATTTATTTGTACATATAGGGCGATCATTTTGAATGATCCGCAATTAATTCGAGATGCCTTCAATTTACCCGCCCTTTCCGGCCGACCTTTGTTGAAGCTATTTCAGGTGGCGGGAATTGATAAATGTGAGGTCAAATTCAAATGGCATGTAAAATCAGCAGTGCTGCGTCTAATTTAGATGTGTTTGGAGCAGGAAAGACCAAATTGGAATTTCAAAATGTACAATTATTTTCGTTTTTTCTCGTTTTTTAGCAATCGGCACGGGGGACGGTCCGAAAGTGAGGGAACAAAGAGCGTTCGTGATGAAACAAGCCAAGAATTTTGCGTGTGGGAAATTGTTGGAGGAGAAAACGCTGGAAGAAATTTATCAACTCCTCGAGAAATTCCGCATGGAATCAAAGAACGGAGAAACAATTCAAATGGACCATCGATTTGGTGTTCCAGTTCTCAATGCTTTTTGGAGTCTTTTCATGGGCCAGCGATTCCAACACGATGACCCCAAACTCTGTGAATTGAATCGGAAAATTGAAACGTAAGAATTCACCGTTACACTTTTTTAAGGAATAGAATTTCTTTTTTTGTGCTAAATTAAAATTCGTCTCTCATTTCATCAACAGAATGGCAACAATTGATGGGATTTTGGAGCAAATATCGTTTTTCGTTCCGACAATCGCGGATATATTTCCAAATGCATCCGGTTTCAATCTGAGAGTGAAGGATCGTTTAGAATTCATTGATTTTATGGAGCGGGAATTTCAAAAACCAAATCCATCCCGAATTCCAGGGCAACCGGAGAATTTCAAGGAAGCCTATTTGGATAAAATGGAAGAAAACGAAGGGAATCCAAATTCCAGCTTTCATCCGTCCCATAATATTTTCCCTGTGACCAGTTCGGATCTCTTAATAGCAGCCATGGACACGACTTCCACGGCCCTCGATTGGTTTCTCATTTACATCTCGCTTCATCCTCAAATCCAGGTCAAACTCTACGCGGAAATTGAATCTGTGATTGGGATTTCCCGCCTTCCTTCTCTCAGTGACCGTCCGAATTGTCACTACACAGAAGCCGTTGTGAATGAAACTCTTCGCTTGTCCTCTTTAGCTCCACTTGGAGTCCCTCACAGAGCCCTTGAAACTGTACAGGATTTCCATGGTTTCATCATCCCCAAGGACACTTTAATCATTTCCAATTTATGGGGTGCTCATCATGATCCGGATTTGTGGGCGGAGCCAGAGGAATTCAATCCCGAACGATTCATTGGTCCGGACGAGAAATTCCAGCGCTCTGAAAATCTTCTTCCATTCTCAATCGGCCGTCGAAATTGTCCAGGCGAAAGCATCGCGCGAGATCAAATGTTCCTCTACGTCACGAGTCTCATTCAGCAATTCCAAATTTCTCATCCGACCGGGAAAAAACCGTCGGTGGAAGGGAAACCCGGATTCATTTACACACCAAGAAGACCCGCGCAACTCATTTTCACGGATCGATTCAACTCCTGAGAGAAATTCGGACCCACACACGCAGGAAATCTCGTCGAAATTATATGCTAAAAAGCATTTGAATTATATTTACGTATAATATGTGGCTTTTTGGAAATTTGTAAGACGGGAAATCCGAGTCCACAGGATTTAATGGAATTAAGCCGTCAATTAAATTCAGCTTGAGGACATTTATTCGTCGTTTAAATTTTGAGTTCGAGTTTCTCAATCGTTTCTTTTAATTCCTTTGAATGACGACTCTCAAGCTAAATAAAGGCTATAAGAACGTCAACAACTCGTCAGCTGACCTTTTCATTCCGGAGACTGTGATTAAATCTGATGTCTTTTTGGGTGGTCAATCCGATTGGTGGACATGTGATTGGATTTCCACAAAACCTTGGTAATTCCCGATGGCGATGAGTTTTAATGCGGATTTCACACGGTCGAACGGGAATCTGTTCAATCTTCCCGGAAGATTCTTCCGCGCGACCGTTTTTTCTCGCAGGTTTGGGTTGGACTTTTGAGCGGGAATTGGGATTTAAAATTGTTCATTGTTCTATATTGTAAAAGGGCGCGATCCATGTTTTGATGTGGTACAATGAGACGCTTCACATGTAGTGCTGGAATTGAATCGCGGAGTTTCTTCCCGCGTGTATCATATTTTTGAATACTATATGGACTAATCTTTTTTGGCGACAGGATATGCTCAACAATTTTCGGAGTTTTATATAGGTACATGGATGAAGAAGAATTATGGCTGCCCTCTGAATCTCAATTGTCGGAAAGCTTCTCCTCAATATTCTCATCATCAGGTCAATGGTCAATTGAAAAAGGCACACAGACAAGGATGAAAAACCGTTATGCAACATCCTAACAATCTAAAATCCATTAAATACTCTTTTTATTTAAAATGTTTCTGAAAGATCCAACAATCCGGTTTTCAATCATTAAATTATTGTATTGTATTTAATGTAATTAATAATATACATTTGTAATCATAAATTAAACTATTTCCTTCCCACATGTGAACAAACTTAATAAATAAATATGAAATTAAAATATACATGCAGGTATTTATGTACAGTATTATTCACGAGAAACTTTGCACTTTGTATATGCTGGCAGCATAGAAAGTGCAAAGTTTCTCGTGAATAATACTATACCGAGTTGGAGCACATTTTCTCGCCCTGTTTTCCATTTATTTTCATGCATGTGGGAAACGTGAGATTTTCTTGACTGTGTGACGAATCGCGGGACGAAGGAAGCCGAATTTTCTCCCTTTTCTCTCTATTTGTAGTTAATTTAACTTGGTGGAAACCTCCCTAATTATTTTGCTCAACATTGTTATTTCATGTGGAAAATAGGCATTCGATTTTATTACTTGTCAATCGACGACTGTAAACACAGGTAAATCCATTTCCATTCAATTTTTCCACATAGACCAAATTCACAATCTTTTTCTCGCTTGCTCCAGTGTTGTATAATTCCACTTGTTGGTTGGCCTAATTCCTTAGTAATTCTTTTACGAAATCCTATAATTACAAAATTTCAAAATTTGCCCCTTGAAAAATTAAAAAAATAGGGGGAAATAACCAATTATTTTTGCCAATTCTTTTTCGAAATTTTTTGGTAATTTGAATTCCTTAGTATAATTCTTCCTACCGATGCTTTCGGTAATTCTTAGTAATACCTAATTCTGGAATCGATTACAAAAGAATTACCAAAAGAATTATTCAAGACTGGCTCTCTCTGTGTATTTTAAGAATGTTTTGCATGTTTTTATAATGTGGCTCAAAATCTGAAAATTGATTGTCTTATTGTCTTTTGCATTACAGCCGTTGTATTGTGATTTGTATTTACGAACAACAATCAACAAGGACAAAATAAATTCCAACATTTCACATTTACGTTTACAAAAATTATAAAGAGGTAAACAACAAACAATTTAACACTCTTTTTATTGAATGCGTTGATTGAATTAGAATTGCATATAGATTGATGGAACCTTAATTAAAATTAAATTACATTGACTATAATTATATTTCGATTGGAATTTTCTGTCTACAGAAGAATAAAGGCTGAACGAATTGTTTGTTGTAATATGATGCCAACCAAAATGTCCAAATCAACATCCTGAGCAACAATCTGAATCCAAATGGAAACTGACGATGAACATTCGAATGAGGAAATGCTCGAATGTGTTCAAATAAAACAAGACGACGAAGAAGATGAAAATGACGATGAAGATGAAGATCCGCTCTCGTTTCCTTTTGTGAAAATAGAAACGGAGACGGAAGAAGAGAAAGATGAATACCCGGATGATGGAAAAGATGGGAAGGAAACATTATTATCCTTATCCGCCGAGGGATATTTCCAATGTAATAATTGTGACAGGAATTTCCAGAGTCAGTCGGCCTATTGGACTCATCTCAGTCCCTGCCAACAAAAACGACAAAAACAACAACAACCACAACAACAAATGAGACTCTGGAAAACAACAGGATTTCCCGCCTCCACTTCATTTTCCCTTTCCACTCCTCCCGAGTCCTCTCAAAATGAGTTCATCCTTCCGCATTCTTCCACATTTGAAAAATCCCCGCCCAAAACTCAATGTGGCCAAAGTCACCGTCGAAAGCAGGATATGAATCCGGAGCTGGTCATTGACCCCATCGCTTTCCCGCCAAAAACAAAAACTAGGCCTAGAATCCTTCAGCACCCCACCAGAACAACAACAAAAGCAACAGTGACAACAGCAAGCTCCGCCCCTTCCGTACCTCAAAATCTCTGCTTTGAGCGGGAAAATTCTTTTTCGACTGGATTTGACCGTGCAGAGCGGGTAAAGGATTTAAATGTAAGAAGGGCCCTTCCTCAGGTCAAGGTTCAAGGAAAGGTCAATGTCAAAAGAGTGCCAGAACGACAAGTTCAATTCCAGTGTGAAGTTTGTTCAGAGTCCTTCAAGCTGAATGTAAATTTGTCTACACATCTCCGGAATTTCCATCCCATCAGATCATGTGCCCTTTGTCCCTTTTCCACGCGCGAAGGGTTCCAAAAATTCATTCCTCACTTGAGAGAGCACGTTGGAATCGCTCTGGACGTCCGCGGGAAGTTGGGACCGATTAAGTGCCCTCATCCGGACTGTCAAAGTCAAAACCGGAGCTTCCCTTCATTCAGTGAATGGCTGGCTCACACTCAAATCCATCGGAGTCCAAGAGTCCGGCCTTCGGGTTCAAATAAGGGCATTGGCAGACCGCGGAAAGTCCCTGCTCTTGTAGAATCTTCAGAAAGTCCGGATTATAATTCAAGTTCAAATCCCAATTTGACCTCAAACTACTCAAATATCCCGCTCAATACCTCACAGTCCTTCAGATGTGACGTCCCCTCCTGTGACAGGATATTCAAAAGGGAAACGGCTTTGACGCGTCACGGGAAAAGTCATAGGCCGATCCTCTTTCCTCACGCCTGCGCATTCCCCGGTTGTGAGCTCAAGTTCCTTTATGCAAGCAGGTTGGTGAGTCATGCCAAATCCCACGAGACTCCTCCACGCCGACTCTTTGGTCCCCGGAAACGGGTGCAATTTTGCACCAAGGAGACGGTGCCGGACTGCGCTTGCGGAAGACGCTTTCGCTACAAATTCAATTTGATTAGTCACGAGAGAATCCTCGAGCCCAAAAAATTCCCTTGTCCCCAATTAAACTGAGCGCCGATTTCACTCGAGTCTCGCCTTGAGCAAACATTCCGCGCTCTGTAAACAGCAAGATGAAGAGGGAAATTTGAATGTGGAACTCCAAATCAAAATGGAAGAATCTTCGATGGACTTTAAAATTGAAAACTCGGATGAAGACGAAGCAGACGAAACAGAGGATTTCTAATTTTTTAAAAAACATTTCCTCACACTTTTTCTAAAATTTCTACATACATATATGAATTATAGACAATAAAATGCAAATAATTGTGTGCACACAAAATCAAATGATTTAATCTGTGTTTTAATATTTATATTTTATTTCGCCATAATAAATTCATTAAATTCAATATTTTGCACATTGAAAATCATTTAGAGTTCAAATCCCCCAGATTATTTTTCCTGCCGGGCTGTGGAATGAATTTTAATTTTAATGGGTCAGGATTGAAATTGAAATGGTTCGGAGGGGTTATGAGAACTGAAATGTTGAATGAATTCCTTCATAGTGGGGAAAGTGGCGAGACAAATGGGACATTCGTGGGGTTCAATCTGGAAATGTTGTCGTCTCCTCACATGTTTTCTCAGTCGTTGCCCGGTCGGATAGATTTGATGACACGTCACACATTCAAATTCCCACTCGGTCAGATCAAATTCCTCCATTGGAATCTCGTGGTGACCTTGACCTTGCTGCTGCTGTTGTTGTTGATGAATTTGACCCTTTGACCTGGTTGATTTAGGGATTTGACTTTGAGTGGACCGAAGATTGACTGCATTGGCCTTGTGCGCTGACTTATTTTCCTGTCCATGTCTCCGCTCCAAATGTTTATTTAAATCTCCTCTCATGGCATATGCTTCTGGGCAGTCTGAGCATTTAAAAGGCTTCAAATCCGAATGGATTCTCTTCATGTGAACATTTAAATAATCTTGACTAATGTACGCTTTGTTGGGACAAAGAGAGCACATGAAATCCCGCTCATTCCGATGAAGTTTCAAATGACTCCCCAATTCCCAGTTGCTCACAAACTTCCGGGGACAAAGTTGACACGAGTAGTCTTTGGCTCCGACGTGACGCTTCTCATGCATGCTCTTGTGAGTATTCCTCTTGAACTATATAGACAAAACAAACCCAGAAAAAATAAATATATATAGGCAAATCGTGTCATTTAAATTCAAATTGTGGAGGTCAAGCATGTCTCAAATTTGAAAATCTTTTTGGTGTGGGTCAAGTCACTCACCTCGCGACTACAGTAAAAACAAGAGTAGGGAGTTTCGCCCGAATGAATCCGGAAGTGGTCAACGAGATGATGTTTCTTCTTGAATC